>UCOM01000954.1:0-55222 GCA_900474385.1 Ormyrus pomaceus
GGGGGGGGGGGGGGGGGAGCCAAAGTCGCCCGGATGCGTACGGCTGCTCCCAGCGAGTAGCGCGATTCCGCGCGAGAAAACTCCGCCCGGAGAGCAGAATGGATTGTTTGCTTTTTATGGACGACCCCCTCGCGACGGTTCACCTTCTCTCCAATTTTCATAATGTCCAATTCCGGACCGAGTCGCTTCCGCCGTCGTATTTCGCCCGAGTGCTTGTTCGTCAATGGTTTTAGGTTCGAAGGAGCTGCTATTAATAGGATCTTAAGTTTATACACTGTCGAAGACAAATCCAATTCCGCGCGCAAGCTTCCTTGCTCTTCTCTATAGAATACCGTTAGAGTTGCAGCCAAAACTTTGAACGGCGTACAATTCACTTGTCGATTAGTTTTAAGCGTATACTCGCCGTCTTCCTTACGTTTTCAGAACGTTTAAAGAAGCATCTCCTATTAGGAGCGCACGACGAAGGAAGAATATCGCGCTGCAGCTTCGTTTCGGACCTTCGAGGGAGCAACAGAATTTACCGGATAAAAAAGAAAGTCCACGACACTAGCCAAAGTTTAAAAATGCGCATTCTTTTGTTTGACCTCGCAGAGTCCTCGGAGTGTACGAGTTTCGGCTTCGGTTTTTCTTCCCCGAACTTGTTTTCCTCGGAGGCTAGATTGCTTCCGAGAGAGAGAGAGAGAGAGAGAGAACGAGAGGCGAGTTTTCCAGTGGTCGAGATTAGCGCGGGGCGGCGGTGGGACGGGAGAGAGAGGAGAGAGGGTGAACGCGGCGCGCGCGGAGCTTCGTTTATTTGCCTGGGCGTGATGTGCTCTTGATTTATGTGGATTTCGGGATTGAGGCACTCGCTCCGTCTCTCTTCCTCGGACCGACATCGATTTTTTTCTTCGCCTGGGCTTCCTTCGGGGAGAGCCAAGGCAAGGGTGTATTTTTTTCCTCTCCTGTGTATCTGTGGAGGCCGGACTATCGCAACCGGATTATAGGAACTATAAATTCCTGTTTGGATTTTTTCGCCCCAGTTTTACACTCTCTCTCTCTCTCTCTCTCTCTCCCTCTCTCTTCCTCGTCTTCTTCGATTTTTTTATTTCGGGGGAAATTGGCTGCGAGGAAGAGACTTTGCTCGTATTTTAAAGACCTGGAAATTCTCTCCCTTTTTTTTCTACGACGGATAATACAAAGTAAGGCGCGACGAAAGGAATTTATCCAATCCTATTTTCCAAATGTATTCAGATAAAGCTTCGATAGATGGTCCCTTTTATTAATAGTAAATCACGTTTATTTTTCCTTTTCTAATTTTAATTCATTGCGCATCTCGAAATTTAAGGACAGCTCTAAATCCCATTATCATTTCTTACAGTACCGTTGCGTTAAAAATATTTTAAAAATCTATTTATAAAAAGTTTTTTAAACTCCAAAGTAAATTGAAAATAATGGCGCCGGCTTGTTTATATATATAATCCTAAAAGTTTTTTAAAAAAAGCATCAAAAGTCTTTTAAAAAAGTACTTTTTATGCATCGAGCATTAATATTTTCTCAACTTCTTCTAATTGTCAGCGGCAATCGCGAGCAAGGAGAATCCTTGCATAAAAAATGCAGCGTTGAAAGTTCGAAAAAACCTGATAATTTAGTCGAGAGAGAAAAAAAAAACTAGACCAGAGGCTCGACGGTCAGTGAAGCAGCAAGTAAAGAGGCGGTCAGCGGCAGGAGGAGAGCTGCAGGCGCAGAACCCGCGCACGTCAGGCGCGTGAACGATGGTTGTCGCGCGCCGCGACCAATGGACACTTCTGGTCGGCAGGCCGGCTCGCCACTTTGCTGTAATCCTGATTAATCGTCGCGCTAACTTCCCCCTCCCCCCGCCCCCCGACGGCGAGCGAGTGTGCTATTCCGAGCGTCATTAAAAACCTATTCCCAAGACGCGGAGACCCGTCCGCCTTTCATTTTTGGCGCCTTATTTGCATAATATTTTTATCCTCGCCATCTTTGTCTTCGTTATATTTTTATTTATTATTAATGAGCTGCTTTTTATCGAAGAGATAATCTGCCTTTTTTTCCTAGCGTTTACGCTTCCACGCATTTTGAAAGCGAATCGAGACTTAATTTTTACGTTTTTATATAAAAGCTTCAAATGCGTATATGATTTTTAAATTATATTAATTTATTCGAATTTTTTGTTGTTATTCTAATAAAAATATTACACGCGAATAAGTACTTAAATAATCAAATAATAAATGAATATTCGCAATTGGACGTATAACCATCTTCTGCAGCTTCAAAAACTTTATTTTACTTAAAACAGGCAAACACAAGATTTTGACAAACAATTCTAATACTTTGTTTGAAATATCTTTCTATTAATAATCATCACACAAGAAGAATGAAAATAAACGAGAAACCGAGTAAAAATGCGGAAAACAAGTCTTCCTTTACGCTATGCGCTCCTAATAGAAATCGTTACATACAACGTTTCACTTTCGTTTGGTTTTCGTTTCGTTTCTCGACAGAAGTATAAATATACCCTATTATATATATATATAACGACTAAACTTTATATCTTCTTAAAAATACGTAGCTGCATTAAACAATTTTCAATTTTTGTTTTCAAAATTTCTATGCCACTTTAATAAGTAAACAACTATTATTAAACGCCAAGTAAGATATACTTTACGAACAGAAAATTTTAAAGAAGCACCAATTTTGTTAAAAAAGTACATACAAAGTCTGGAAAAAGAGCATTCCTCCAACGGCATGTGCTCCTAATACTTGGTTATTCCTTACATCTCATTTTGTTTCGCTTTAGAACGCTTTAAGAATTCTTTCTTTGAGACGGTTTATATGTATAGGCTCCTATTTTAATACGTATAAGCGTGTAGCATCACCTCTTTGTATCTTCTGCGCTCCTTGTACTTACGTGTGCCTTATACTATTCTTCGAGCATATTGTGCACAAAATCCTTATAGAAACCGATAGAGAAATGAGAGTTGTGAGAGAAGCTACGTTTTGGCCCCGGTGCTCGGCAAATCCTTATAGAAACCGATAGAGAAATGGGATTTGTGAGAGAAGGTACATTCTGGTCTTCGTGCTTGGCAAACTATGCAAAAACATTAGCAAATTTTCAATTAAAAATTGTAAGGGAAAGTCGAATAAAAATTTTTAAATCTTTTTATTATTTTATTTTTAGTACTTCTTTTTTATTATTTTATTTTTAGTACTACTTTCAAAGTCTAATTTTAAAAAAATAGAAATTTCATTAATTCATATAAATATTATTTAATATAATATGGTACAGAAGGCACCTACGTACAGAGAAACAATTACGCAATTGCTTAAAGTGAATTTGAAATTTGGCCATTTGTTTTTTCGAGGTCGAGATGCAGCAGCGAGTATTCATATGTGGAAATGGATTTACCCAGAGCGGAGCGTGTAGATGGTAGCCCGGCGTTAGGTGCGCTCCCGTAATTATTTTATCTCTGCACGTATTTGTGTAATTTGTCGTCTACGTGTACTAGGTCTTGAGCAAGTGGTTCACGTACAACTCGCGTACGTAGCCTTTTTATGCATTTAGTTATGTAAATCGACGTCTAATTATGCCAGGTCGCCCGAGATGAGATATACAGCTCCTGCAAAAACGAGCTCCACGCAATTCGAAAAAGAAATCGCCGTCCATAATTTAGATCAATTGTTCAACGGATCGAACTAGTTGGTCCGTTTTAAAAATGCGCCATTTCTCACCGCGAAGCGTGATTAAGTTTCGCGTATTAAATTTGAAAAGGTGACAGAACCACTTAGGGAGAAGAATAAGAAACCTGACTTATTCGGGTGTGGAGAATAAGAGGAAGGTATCAACAATCGTTCTAGATATCTCGTCTAGGCGAGTTGATCGAAGCGTATACGCGGAGCTGCCCGAAATATATGCATATTAGAGAGCGGAGGCGAAGAAGAGGGGCGGAGTAATCGGGGAATATTTCAAGTTTACGATCGATTCGTCACACCCGAACGGCGGCGAGCCGATTAATTAGAAGGAACTCGACGAGGCGCACCGCGCGCTTGCGCCTATAAATACAGAAAATATGTTGAAACGAGAGACGCGCCGATTTCGCGGAAGCGCTCCGTGAGATACGCTTAGAAAATCGTTCGGCTGTTCTCTCACCGCCGCCGCCGCCGCCGCCGCCGCCGCCGCCTCGTTTCGGCCCGGCAAAAGGAAGGAGAAAAAACCGAAATCGGAGGACTGGGAGAAAAAAATTATGTCGACGCGGGAGAGAGAGAGACTGGTTTGTATTAGCGAAACACAAGCGGATAATGAGCGCTCGAATGGCCTTTTAATTCACTTATACATCCACGGCGGAGTGTCTTTCTTCTTTTATTTATCGGCGCGGCGTTATAATTTTTGCTTGTCAGCTTTATATAAGCACTAGTTAATTTAGTAAGTCGCGCCTTCGAGCGACCGTGAGATTTATCTCACGCTTTTCTGGATTGCGAAATTTATCTTTATTATGTTAAATCTTAAAACCGTTTATCATTCATCGCTAAAGGTATTATTTATAACATTTAATCTATCTTTACCGGTAAAATGTAATAATCAATTAACTAGAAAAAAAAAATTGTCATCCGACTTTTAAATTTTTGTTTAAATGCCGTTTTTATTTTCTAGGAGGCCTTGCTCTTTATTGAGTTCCTCAAGGATCATCTTTAATTTTATGAGTTTGAGAAATAAAATTTGATGGCAGCAATAAACAAGTCAATATGATTAAAGTTTAATTAATGCGCGAATCTAAAATTGCAGCGAAGAAAAGAAAAAATGTTCCTACCTTCAAATTTAATTCCAACCCACCTCCAGATGTATATTGAAATATATAATTAAAATTTTTAATTAATTTCCAAGTAATTTTCTGAAAAAATAAAGTTTTTGCAAAATAAATCGACAAAACTGGCTGAAATTCGAATAATTGTAAGTTAGATTTGGACTTGAAAAAAAGCCCAGCGGCGACTGACTCGAAGACGAGGACAGCCTTTAAAAGAGACAAAACGGCAGTACTCGCAGCGAGCAGCGGGCCTTCCACCTGGACAGCGCGGAGATTCGGCTGACATTGAGCGCAGGTACTCGCTCGCGAAGCGTATATATAAGCGCGTGCAGGTCACATCTGGGCGTCGCCCAATCCTATCCAATTTCAATGACAGGTCAGCGGCTGCCGGCCCTTACTCGCCTAGGAAAAAATCTCTCTCTCCCTCTCCTCTCGGCTCTTTATGAATTTTCTGATCTCTCTCTCCCTCTCTGGCTCGGGCCTGACCCGGGGGACCATTGTCCTGCAGAGGATCAGAGAGACGCCTGCGGTATTCGCGCGCGGATTCGTCGAGGAAGGATGGACGCGGCGGGCCGCGAAAAAGTACGTTGGACTCGGAGCGTCTCCCTCTCCTTCTGGCCGCCGGAGAAAAAGATAATATATCCGGGTAGAGGCGATTTGCGCTGGCCGAACGAGAGGAAAAAAATCGACGGGCAGCCGCCCGAAAGTTTACTGTGTACTTAGCCGAGGCCTTCTAACGGATATGTAAATCCGCGCCCGAGTTAGATACGCCGACGGCCGCCTCGTTTTATTAGGCCGCCAAGATCAGAGCTGCCGAGGAATTTTCACTTCTGTAATGGCTTTTTTAACGCCGACTGTCCCACTTTAGTTTCGAGAGAATTTCAGATTTTGCATTTTTCAGCCGGTAAAACGAGCGAGATCCAATTACCGCGCGGTATTTAAAAACGCCGCATCCATTACATAATATGATCTGGAGAAATTGCATTTCCCTCTAATTAGCGCGTCGTGGCCTTAGCATTCGCTCCCTGACGAACGGCCGGCAGTCCAATTAAAGTCCACGAGTGGAAATTCCTCGCGACAGGAGCTCCTCCTTGTAGAAAAAGCGGCGGTCTTTTAATGCGGCCCGCCGGCAAACGAGTCCTTCCCCCCCGTTGGTATCCGTGACTTTTCAGCCGTAATCTCAGAAAGCGAGCCCCGTAATGGTCCATACTTGGGGTGCGCACGTGTCAGCGGTGAGCACTTGGCGGGTGGCTACCGGTTCGGCCGAGAGTGACCAGCGGTCATCCTGCAGTCTAAGCGTGAAAAGAATCCGCCGCGGGACGCGTTTCTGGCGCCCTTCCCGCCGTCTTAATCCCCGAGATTCGCGAGCGTAACACGTGTCTCGCCACACGAGAGACCGGCACCGGACCCCTCCGCTATATATGTATATATATATACATACTGCGCTTTTTGCCGGCCCCGATACTTTTTCTCCCCGGGCGGCGGCGGCTCCTGCCATCAGTTTTTTCGCTCCGCCGCCGTCTCTCCTCGGGATAACGAGGGGGTGGGAGATATAAAGTCGCTCTAAAAAGGCACGTCTTCGGCTATTCTCACCTTGATGGAGCTGTACGCCGCCGAGAGCTTCCGATGTCCATTCGCCTCTCTTTTCACTCTTGACTTGATCCTCTTCCTTCTCTCTCCCACCGTGAAATACGATCGTTTAACCCCTTTACCGATCTCCTCTGCTTTTGATGTGTCATTTGCATTTATCTCCAACAGCCGGACTGTCGGAAGATATTTCGGATGAAATCTGCGTATTTTAAATATCTTTTCCTATTTAGCTTAACTCTCGTCTGCACTGTTGCGCAATATTCAATTATAGACGTCGGTGCTACGTGGGCGGCTAAAAATAGACCGAGAGCATTGCCAATAAGAGCGATCAGAGCGAGGATTTTGCGGTGGAAGCGCGCGGCGGGGATTTTTCAGCGGCGAGAGGAGAGCGGTCTGGAAATTAATAATTGTTGTGGGTTTGACGAGCCGCGCGTCATATATTTTTCCGTCACTCGAGACTCGTGGACAACCCCATGGAATTTCATGGCGAGCCGCAAGTCGTAAGTCAACCTCTTTTCAGGTTTTCGTCGAGAGTCGCTGCCTGCCTGCCTGCCTACGTGCGGTGGTCAATGTCGAGTGGCTTCCATCACGCGACACCGCATTAATCAAGACACTTTTCCTTTCTTCTGCCTGACGAACACCGCTGGCAATGGACTCGCCGTCACCGCAATTCTAATAACTTGGCTTATTCAATTACTCAATAACTTTACGATTTAGGAGCTTGCAAAAATAATAAAATTGTTGGAACTATTTTAGTGATTTAGTATGGCCGTTGTTAAAAAACATTCACCGCAGCTGTCGGCAGCTGCGTAAAGGATTTCGAATCTCGGCGCTATCAATCTAAAATCCACAATCGGTCCATGCAAACCTCCGTCAAGAGCGATTTACCAAAGAAAAAACGGTTGAGCGCCGGTTGCAAATTCATTGACGCAAGCGGAGGAAAAGAAAGAAAATAAAGGAAAAAACGATGACATTGCCGGCGATGCATACGGCGGCGGTAAGTAGGTAGGCCCGAAAAAGGAGCCGAAGCATTGAAATGCCGCTTGATCCCGTTTCCTCCGTTCGGCGATCGGCCGTTAATGTATGCCGAAACCCTTAATGTATTCATGCTAGGCAGGTACCTGCACTCCCGTGTACACCTCTCTCCCAGTCAATTGATACGAGGCACACGGAGAGAAATAACTCTCGCGCCTGCCTCTGATAATCCGCTAAGCGCGTTTTTCGCCCATTCGTCCAATCAGCCGATTTGCCGGCGTCAACGGTCTTTCTTCCTTCTCTCTCGCCGGCACGAAATTGTTCTCTCTTTCGCTCTCGCCGGCTCTCTATATAACCCATAAATCGGTACGTTACGCGATAAAGAAGGCAGCGAGAGAGAGAGGGAAAACTAATGGCAAGCAGGGAGAGAAGAGCGGAGAATTATAATGTTAAAGGGATGCCACCTAGCCAGAGAGTAGGGAGAGAGAAGCCTTTGAAAAGCCCGTGCAAAAGGGGAGAAATTAAAATGTAAAAGGGATGATGTGCGTGGAAAACTGGAGCCGGGAAGTGCCGCGGCTTCTCTCCTTCTTCTTCCCTTACTTTCGCCCAGCCTCCCTTTTTGCCGGCCTTTCGCCCTGCTCACTTTTCATTTTCTCTCCAAGATCCCCCCTCCCCTCCCGCTCCTGCGCACATATCCTTTTTTCGGTCTCTCTCTCTCTCTTTCTACTTTTGCGCGATCTCCCCGGCGTACAATCAAGGGATTTCGCTCGAAAATTAAAATTAAAGGAGGCGAGGGCTGCTCTCTTAATGTAAGCGGCTACCTGCGTGACTGCGTCTGTCTTTTTCGGCTTGTGTCGGGCCGCCGCCGCCGCTGCTCCCAGTCGGATGTTTACGCTGGATTCGAAGCGAAAAAGCCTCGAGCGAGCCGCACCTTTTGACTCTATTCTCTCTCGTGTTTAGACAAGTCTTCATTTTTGAGTAAATAAAATAAAAGCGCTGCTATTTTTCCCCGGCGGGATTTCTCAGGCCCTCTCTCGAAAATATTTTTTGTTTAGTTTTCACTCTGCCTTTTTCTGAATATACACGAACATAACTATTTTTAATAGATATTAGGGGAAACTGGTTAAAACCCAGCGCAAATAAAAGTCAACTTGGGCACAAAAGGAGGAGCTCCAATTTTAAAAACATTATTTCAAGTAATGCACAAGTTAAATCCTGGAAAACTCGGGCAAACAGCATTCCGGCACGATTTTCTCTCAACATTTACGTTTTAAAATTTCGACTAAACGGCGCAGCCTTTAATCGTAAAAGTTGCCCTGTCGCTCGTCGATAAATCACTTGCAGGCTCCCCGAATGGAAGAAAAAGCCCAGGGCTCGTCGTGAAATTTGGTGGAAACGCCGCGTATCTAACGCGAAAGACGGAGCGGAAGCGCGGCATTCCGCGACAGATGATCCCATATCCCGCTGGGGGCATGCACACACGCGCAGATGAAAGGGGGATGCCTCGGCGTACGGCTACAGGTGATCGGCTCCACTGTGAGAACATTCCCACAGCATCCGCGAGAGGCATCAACAACCCTCTCTCTCTCTCGGTGAAGGTGCAGCGCGCCGGCAGCAGCCCTTCCCCCGTGCGGGCACCCCTCGCGCGGCAAGGATTATAATGGGAAACGGTTGAGAACGTGAGCGCGCGAGGGGTAGGGGGCGCAGGCATCTTCCGGCTATACGGCTCTCCGGAAAAGAGATCGGGAGCCGGCAGACGCGGCTAGCCGCGGGGCGCCATTGTCTCCTCGAGCGGGACTCATCCTTACCTGCGAGAATCCGCGAGATATCCGGGGTACTTGTCGACGAGCGCTGCGCGCGACTTGTCCCGAGGACGTAAACTTTGCATTGTTCCTTGGCTTTTTTATGTGGCCAACAGCGCGTGCTGGGAGGAAAAAACGCGGACTTGCTGATACGGCTGCGGGTATCGAGTGCGTCCGGGCTCCAAAAAAATTGGCTGATTAAAAGCTTTCTGTTTGCGAGCCCTTTATTTGGGCTGCTTTCATTGACAGTCAATTATCAGACAATGTGCATAAAGGAGGAATGAGAAAAGGCGCTTAGATTTTTGCTTGTGGGAAACAAAGTAGCTTTTCTATTATATAAGTTACTATCGAGAGAGGAAAAATGCTAAAATTCGAAAAAAAAGGCTTAAAACAAGGTTTAAATCTGCGAGCAGATATCAGCTAGCCGGAGCTCATCCAAGTGTTAAACCGAAATGAAGCTTCATAAATAGTAAATAACTCAAAGTCAAAGCTCGGCAGCCGGAAGTAAAGTGGTCGGGTCAGAAGCGAGCAGCGGGCAGGATGGATTGATTCGTCACGCGTTGGCGCCGCGGAATGCAGCTCCAGCTTTTACGACTGTTGACTCGCGCTGGTCAGCTCTGCCCGCGGTGACCCTCGTGAACCCCCCCGCGCGATGTCCGGTTCTCATATCGGCCGCGGCCATGGGCGAACAGGTTCCCCCGGCGAGTCACGCGCGCGAGCTTCCGGGGCTCCTGACCCCTCCTCCCCATTATAATATCGTTTGGCCGGGATACACCCCGGAAAGCTCCGAATCTCGCTGACCAAGTGCCGCGAGGCGCCCTTTCCTGCCCCTCTGCATATTTTCATATATTAATAATTTATCCATTCATCAAATTTGCACTTTACGACCGACTTATAAGTTCGTTATGCACGGGCACGAACGAATTAGCCGGACGTCCGGCGTGAGGCCGAGGATTAGCTTTGAGTGGACAATCAATTTTTCCTGGCTGCTCACTTTTTTCCGTCTCTTTGTTTAAAGTCTCACTGGACGAATCCGTTTGGGAATTTTATTGACGCGTCGATTGTCTCTGAAAATTCAATCTTGTTTGCTGGCTAAGAGAAAACCTTTATCAAATTTGAAGAAACGTAGGTATTATTTGACGCTGGGTATCGAAGAGTCGAACTTCCATGGCACCAAGAAAATTGCCTTATTTTTGTAATATCAACAAATTTGTAAATATCAACAAATTTACCTGATGAGGTCAAACGTCATCTGACAAAACGTCGCTGAATGTAAATATAAAGAAAAGTTGTTGAAAATTTTTATTTCCCACACTGGATATGGAGGGTGTTACGGATAAGACCCTAAAAAATAAATTTGTTTTGAAAAAAGAAGAGAAAAGTACGATTATAAACTTAAGAAAAGTGCTTGAAAAATGCCTAAAATGTTTTAATACAAGTTCTTAAAATATTCATCGCAAACTGACTTTATCATCGGACAGTACCGTCATCAGGAAACCAAGTCGTTGAAGTGTTAACGTCAAGAGGAGGGACAGTAAGAAGCGGAAGTCCGCAAAAAGAAACAAAACAGGTCCGACTGTCCAGTTTCCGGAAGCTCAGCTTGTCAAAATCAAATCCTTTTAGTCGTCGTCGGCGCGCCAGGCAGCTCACACATGTACTCGGTCCCGCTCGGCGATTTAGCCTCCGTATGCAGCGGTGGCGGACCTATGCAAATACACACATTCGTACAGCGCCGGCAGCTTTATAAGCGCGGAGAGCCGCCCGTAACGTACACCTCTGGGAAAATCCGCGCTGCGCGTCCGCGAGATTTCATTATATACCTGCTTCGCAGCTTTTGCAAAGGAAAAAACGCAAACGACGTCCATCCAGTCTTTTATTAATTACTGCCGTTTCCGCTTTTTCCGAGTATTTGCGATTCTTCGAAAGTTCTAATTAGTGAAACGTTATATAAAGCATTCCGTTGCATAAGCCTGCAGTTTTTGTTAATTCGCCGATAAAGCAATAAATATAAAAGACGTTTGAATGATACAATCGTCTTTGTCGATACATTCTTGTTTGTCTAGAAATCAATAGGTCAAAAGCATAACTCACAGTGACGCGGAAAAATCGAAATAGCATAAGACCTTAATTATTACGTCACATTACAAGAGTTCAAAGGTTCCCAAAGGCATTACATTCCTTAGATAACCGAAATATACAATCACATCCAAGTCCTGGTTAGCCCATAAGCAGGCAGCAGCAGCAGCAGCAGGGGCCGCGAAAAAGCGAAAAAAATTGGCGAGAGAGCCATTATAACCGAGAGAAAAAGCGCGCTCACGAAGTAACAAGATCACGTCGTACACGTCGGGAGAGAGAGAGAGAGAGAGAAAGAAAAAGAAAGTCCCGGCGCGCCACGGCTCGAAAACTCGTGGCCAATAAATTCTCATGCGATTGCATCTACATTCATAATCAGGATTTTTATCCGGGCCCGGAGAAAAAGGGGTAATAGACCTTCCTGCCGTCACGAAAAACCGGCAAGTGTATACCGGACCGATGCCGATCGGTCCCGAGCCTCGACAGCGACGATCCTCCCAAAGCTCGACGTGCCCCCCTCTCCCCCTCCTCGGGCGCAGATGTTCCGCCCCGATAAATTCGTTACACCATCGTTTAGCGCGTCCGCCTTAAAGGGTCATCCCGCGGAATCGCCGCGGGTCATCGGCAATCGTGCGCCAACGAGTTACTCCTCCTCGAATCCTCCTCCGACGGCGCGCGCATACACTTTTCCGCCTGCAGCCGGCCGAGTTTTTCGCGCGGCAAATTAACGCCCGAATTGAATTTACCTATCGAGGCGGAAGCGTAAAAGCTCGCGAGGGGGAGGAGCAAAAAAGGTCCCTCGGCAAACAGCGCCGAGAATTAGGTTGTTTGCCGAATCCAAATAGTCGTTTGGCTACTTCGCTCGCTCTGGACCTCCCTGCCATCGGCGGAACTGGACGTTGATGGGCTCGGACGGGGCAACACGCGCGCGCCTGCGCAGGTGCCCCCGGCGGGCTCCGGGCCAAGGGCGACTCTCGGCTCGGCCACTCAATTAAAATTGATTAAAAACTCGCCGCGGGGAGAGAGTCGGCGCGTGGTCCGGAAATATTGCGGATCGCGTGCTGTTCCGGACGCGGCGCTACATACAGGCTCGACCGGTCGAGCGTGGAGGGAAACAATCGGCCGAGTTTCCGGCTCTTCCGCTTCGGCGTGCGCGACCGAGCGAAAGCCCACCCCTGGCCGTATCCGTCGTGAATCTTCGCTTTTATGCTAATCGATCGCCGCTAAGTAGCCCTGTAAAGATTTTTATCACCAGCTTTTCCTTCAAGGCGCCGGTGAAGGAACTTACGGGCTCGCCAGATAGCCATCTATACGCTTGCTTAAGATATATTAGGCAAAGTTCGTTTGCCCATTTCCAGGAGGGTCAAGAGATCAGAGAATGAGAGAGACCAGTGCAAGTACTTCCGGTTAAACTGGCCGCGCCATGCTCGTATTACAAACGATAAAAAGCGAGCACGAGCGCGTAATCCGCGCGAGCCGCGTTTCCGAGGGTTGCGCGCCAACGAGCTGTCAGTCCAAACAAGCAGTAACGACGGATTTGCGACCGGAAACAACAAGACTGGAAAAGTCGTTGATTTGTTGAAATGGATCCGGGGGCCCATGGGAGAATCATTCGCTTCATTGTCCGATACGAACCTCTTTGCCGTTCACCATTTTTTTTCGCCTTTTCACTGACGTTTCGGCCGTACGCTTTCGGACTGCAACCTGTTCTTTTTTTTTTTAAGGTAATCGTTTTTAAATAGACATTCGACGAAGGTGGACGTGAAGCGGTTGCGAGAGGCAAAATTTTACGTCTTGTTTGAGAAGTCCGAACTGGTGGATAATGGAAATTCGCCTTTTCTTCGGTTAGTTTGCTCACGGGATTTAATTAATTTGTCACGAGTTTCAGCCTGCTCATTAAAAAGTGGTTTAGAAAAAGTCAGAACTCCCAACTCCTCGTGTACAATGAAAACTCGTGTGAACGCAAATACGCTCGATTTTTTTTCTATAAACCGAAGCTTCCTTTAAAAACGTGAATCGCAGCCATTTATACTCATAATCTGTCCTAATACAATACTCGAAAGGCTGAGCGGCTCTTCTCTCCCATAATAATCGAGCGCTCTGCTCTCGGGACTTCCGCAGACGTAAGAGTGTAAGCACCAGCTGCGCGCGCGAAGGGGATGCTGCGCCGGGGATGGGAAAGCGAGAGACGCGCATTCGTGCCGTCGCATCCTTTCGCCCGTAACGCACACCGAAGGTGGCCCGACAAAAAAAAAACTTTGTCTCCTCGCGTTTTGTTTCTCCTTTTACATCATTTCTCCGATCGGCCTATTCAGCCTTCGGTGCATAATAGTTCGTGCTTTGACTGCCTGGGGCTTAAATGACAATATTAGCTTACATTCGCCGTCTTCGCTTCATTGTTTTGGCATGTACAGAAGATTCTCCGGGTATAACGAGCTCGATGCTCATTATGTAATGTACGACTCTATTAAGGCTCTTCCTTAATATACGAGATTAATAAAAGAAGATTTATCGCGTCTCGAATGCAAATAATACTTGGTCTGGCTTGAAAGTACTGGCAAACAAATGTTCTTACATTAATCTTCTAAAGATTCAGCGAGCTAAGATTAAACAAAATGTTTTAAAAATGATTAGTCGATCCATTTGATTAACGAAAAAGATTCGAGCGTGCAGGAGAAAAAATGTCGAAATCCGCGTTATCGCTTTGGAAGGGGATTATCTCGGAATGAGCAACAGCGCTCCGATGCATGTAACTTAATTTTCGACAAGGTTTGGCAAATGAAAGCCGGCAGGATTAAGGTAGCTCTTATTCGGCGCGAGGTATTTTCGATCGAAAGAATGAAAAACGAAAATCGCTCGTTTCTAATTGCCAGTACCTGTTCCCCATCGACTTGACTTGAGCCGTGTCGGCTCGTCTGGTTTTTTTGCTTATCAGCTTGGATGCTCTCCCTTTTCGATCTCCTCTCTCTCTCTCTCTCTCTCCGGGCTCGAGCTCTCCGAGGCAAGTCGCTCCGAAGCACTGACTCTTCCGTACGGAGCACAAGAACAGCTGTGGCTTCTGACCCGAGCCCCAAGATTGATTGCGAGATTAGTCCAAGTACCCCGTAGACGATGGGGGTACTTACCGTCAATGCGCTCCGATGAACGAGAGAGAGAGAGAGAGAGAGAGAGAGAGAGAGAGAAGGAGAGGAGGCGAACGCGAGAGGAGGGAAAAAGCCCTTTCGCAACTTCACCGACACGAACGTCGGGCGTCTGCGCCTGTAGTTCAGCGTGTACGTGGAGGCTGCGATCGACTCAGCCACTCGTTGCGGAGCCTTGTGCACTTTCTCTTCTTTCCACCGAAACCCCTTTCAAGATATATATTTATGGCGCCGTGCTCTTCCGTCTGTTTATGAATTGTATACGTTTTTGTGCGCGAGCCGCGATGTTTCGATCGCGATGAATATCCTCCGTGTTCCGACTTGGATGAGCTTTCAATCGCCGAGTCTCGGGCCGAGCCGACCTGTAAGTAAAAGTCTTTCGGAGAATTGAATTTGCGCCGAAAATTTAAGAGTGCCCCTTTACCCATTAGTCAGTAGGTGAAAATAGATTTTGACTCGTATAATAATATGCTATATACGTATAGCATAAATATAATAAACTTTTTAGCAAAGTTAATCCCCGTTCCAACTTCCGATAACAGTTGAGCAAACATTGCGAAAAAGAAAAGCAAAGATTTTGTCGAAGCATCATCATTTAAGAGTCATAAAAGATTCGGCCGTAAAGCACCTCGGCCGTGTTTTACACGCAAAAGTCGAAATAAACTTTCGCCTCGGAGCGGGGCATTAGCATTTTTTTCGCACATCCCAATAACTTGGGGGCGCAAACTCGAGCCGCGCGTGCGCGTTATTACGATTTCTCGCGTCCCCGCGCGCGCATAAAGGACCGTCCGTTACGTCTCGGCGGATGAAAAAGGCCGAGAGCAGCGGGGCCGAGGCGAGGAGGATTTTTCAGGCGTCCGACTGAAAAATGTCCGCCGGTGCACTGCAGCGGCGACGGCGGCGGCGGCGGCGGCGGCGGCGGCGGCGGCTCTCGCGGATTTTCGCGCTCCGCGCTTTCGAGAAATGAACCTGTTGCCGAGGTTTATGACGGGCATTAACATACATTGTTGGCTGCGGCCGCGATCAAGCTGCGCCGGGTCCTTCGCGCCTCTCTCTCTCTCTCTCTCTCTCTCTTCCTACGTGCGTGTAGCTTCGCGCCTGATGTATGTGCCCGAGCCGCGTCGAAGAGGTGCTAAAGACACGACGGCTTTAAGTGTCTTACTTTTTTCTTTTTACGCCCTTGTTGAGCCGTGCTTTGTCGCACGTTTGTCAATGTCAAAATGAGAATTTCAGGAACGAATTTTCTGCTTTACAACGGTGCTCCCGTTGTCGTTCTAATGTACTTTTGCGTAAATATTGGAAAGGTTTGTAGCTTTTACATATTAAACTCTATATATTCCTTGATATATCTTGCATCAAGCAATAAAAAATAAAAAATGATAGTAACAAGATGTGTATAGCGACTGATATTTTGCGCGATGGTGAATTATGCAGAGATCTCTCATCAAGAGGATTTCTTGTTATCCATGCGTGTACATCAAGACAATACACGCGTCATAAAAGAACCCGCGTTGTAGCGGGCTCATATGAAGTCTCGCGTAAAGCAGCACAAAAGAGATACAGGGATCAGAAACACACGTGAATACACTGATTTCGCAGCGCATGCAAAATCTCGCAGTAAAATTCATGATGCGTTAATCAAGGTTTTTACTTTTTTTTATTATTATTATTAAATAAACAAATTCGAAATGCAACAACAGTTGATCAGCATCTGCAGGGACGATAAGCCTGGAAAGTAAGAAAAATACTTGAGCCGAGTCGAATCGTAAAAGCGCCTTAATAAAGCGACAGGTTGTGCCGGAGCTCTCTGCCTGCACGATCGACCGGGCGGCAGAAAAATGCACTTGTTGCACTTGGGATTGCCGCGCGAAGCCCCCAAGCTGCCAGCGAGCATTAGCGAGATTAATAACAAGACTCAAACATAGGACCGCCTATCTCTACTTTCGCTGGACCTCCAGTATACGGATGTGCGTGCGACGGTTTTCGGGTTTGTTGGAATTCTGAAAAATTGAATTCTTGCTATCTAGTTTACTTGAACGATGCAGCTCTGAAAATATTTCATTTTTTAACTCTCTCCGGTGAAGGCTTAAAGTTATTTTTAACACTGCTGCATGAGAAAATTAGTTATTGAACTTATATTTTTAAACTTTTTTAAATAATATTTACGAACGAAATATTGCTCACTTTTCATACATAAATCAGTGTCTTCATGAGAAATTCAGTAGTGAAAGAATGCATTACACTATACGCGCATCTCATATATATAAAATGAATGTACAAATCAATTTACCGGGAGCAAAATCAAACAAACCCCAAAGCAATCAAGCCCCATAAATTTAAAGAGCCGGCGAGAAAAAAAAATCAATAGCCAGCCCCGGGCGTAAATCGAAATCTGAAATTCCCATGCGATAAAGCTGAATCACCGAGTGCATCATCATCGGCGCGCGCAGCAGCCGCGAGAAAGAGAGAGAGAGAGAGAGAGAGCCTAAACAATCGCGCGTGTGGTGGTGCAAAGCTGTGAAAATAATTACACCTCCAAGGCTCGGAAAGACAGAAAGCCAGAATACATACGTATATACGGCGCCAATCGCGCGGGAAGGGGGAAAGGAAAACACGGCGGTCGAGGCGCTCTCGCGCGCGAGGGAAGGGGAACGTTTATCCGACGGAAGAGAGAAAAGGCCGCACGCAGGAGAGAGAAAAAACGGTTCCCAGGGCCTCGAATGGCTTCGCATGTCTCCACTATAAAGGGAAGATCGTACGCAGGAGTTGCGCGCGCGCGCTCGCTCATCTATGTGCTCAACGGGGATGCTGCCGCTGCCGCTGCCGCTGCATCTGCCCCTCTGCGCCGTAATGATATCCGAGAGAGATAGAGACAAAGAGCGAGAGAGACCGGGATGAATGGCATATTATTTCTGACGCGACGTCCCACCGTCGATTTCGCCGCCTCCTAAACGACTGTGGGATAATGAAAAAAAAAAGAGCGACGGGCATTTAACAGATTTTTCGGAATATTTCACGTTTTTTTAAGCGCTTCTTTTTTTTTTATTTTAATGTATTATTACAGGTGATTAGGCGATTAATTTAACGAGCGATTATTTCGCGCGGTTAATTTGCTCACGAATTCAATGTAAATTAAGGAGGAAGTTAGAAAAGAGCACCTTGTAAAAAATAAATTTTTCTTTTGTAAAATACAGAGATAGAAATCTACATGCCTTATTTTTTTGGAACCGTGTATAAGACAAAAAGTATTTGTTTTGAGGAAATTCGACGCCGTTTTATGTGCTCCTTTTCTCGTCCGTCTTTCTCGTTCCTTTAGTTTCTCTTCTCTATTACTCAGCCGAAAACGCGCTTCTGAGAAAAAGAAATTTTCGAACACAGCCGTCGTCCGTGAGCGAGTAAAGGTGTGCTCTCGGCGGGAATGTGAAAAGAAGATTCCATTAAGAGGTTCTCAACTGCTCCCACGGAGGAGAGGAAATTTCGCGGCTATAATTTTCTCTCTTTCTAGCTCTTGTATTTATCTCGTCTAAATCAGTTGAAGTACATATATATTACAATTTTGCCTTCTATACTTTTTTAAAAAGAATAACGTTTCGATCTTAACGGTCTCAAGGTTCAAGTTTATCGAATGAACAGAATCTATTGATTCGTTATTCTTCTCTACATTTTAACCTTTTTAGTTTGAAGCTCTTCAAGAGGCTTCAAGAAAAGAAAGTAAGTCAAAATTTAACAAAGATGATGAAATTATTATCTATTCACAAGTTAGTTTGAGACTAAACTATTATATTAATAATAATTACTCACTTTGCAATAAAAAAGTACTTTGTTTTTTTAAAATACATTTTTTTTTAATTCAAAAATTATTGCTATAAATTATATCAATCATGTGACTGTTAATAAATTATTATGAAACTTTATTTAACAAAATATATCTAGATTAATGCTATATGCTGCTTTTAATTTTTCATTCTAGATACGTACAGTAATTGAAAAGTTTTTGAAATAAAAATAAGAAAATTTTACCTGATGCAGTAACTTTAATTATATTTGAAAAATACTATTTTAATGAAATAATAGTGTATCGAAATAATAAAGTATAACTTTTACTATAGTTCAAAATAATGTTTATTTAAATAAATGATTAATAAAATTATTTGAGAACCCATAAAAATTTAAATGGTATAGTTAAAAAGTAATTCACAATACTCGCCGCACCCTTTAATTCTACATTTCATAGAAAAGATTAAGGAACTGCTTCTTTTGTCTACAAAACCTTTGCCGCACATCACCTACTATACTTTCTTGGAAACTGGATAAACTCTTTTATTATACGTACCATTATTACCGATAATTGCAAACTTCGATTGTTTGAATATGTAATGAAAAGTAGACAGGTGTCAGCTGCTGAATTTAGTTTGCAGGCCGCTATTACCTATACTGTATATATATACAGTGTAGAAGCAATATGAATTTAGTATTAAAGGTCAATTTTGAACTGATATACTGTTACTTTCTAATAACTTCATCCCTCGGATCCTTAATATTTTCCTTCCCTATAATAGAATTAATAAGTACTTATATAAGGTTCAAGAGGAATGTATTATTTACCTTAAATTATAATAAATATATAAAAGGTTAAAGTAAATACAAGCAGACCCTGGTAGAACGTTTCCGATAATATCGCTAGAATCTAACTAGAATTTCAAGATCTAGCTAGATTTTAGCAATATTATCGAGAATTGTCGGAAACCTTCAATCAGGGGAGGTAAGACGATAGTTGCCGAAAATACAATCAAAATGATGCAATTACAACGCAGATAACTTTCGATTATGCATGCATACTCAATAAGCATTGATAGCGTCTAAAGGCGGAACGCAAGAAGCGCGGTCGATTTTCATCGGGCATTCTTGCAACGATGGAATTTGGAAAAACTATACCGCGCGCAAAGGAATGGTCATTTTACGTCAGGGCATTGTCCCTCGTGGCGTTTGACGAGACTCCGATACTTTGTATTTTGATCTTATTTCACTAAAAGCCGATCGTATTTCATACAATTCTATCCCTCGTCGAGTGCATGCATAATGCACCCTGCCTCCGTCTGCATACGCTTTCGTTTCCCCGCCAGTTCTTTCGATGTTTTTTATTTCGCTCGTTCTCAACTTTTTTTTATTTTTCTTCATTATATCCGTTTAGTCTGTGTTATCCAACCTTGTCTAATTTGTCGTCTTTCAAAAAGCTTTGTACTCAATGCTTTTGTATTCATCCACGTTGTTTCGTTTTTGACGAAAATTTAATTGTATATCTTTTCGCAAAAGATTTAAAAAAACAATTATAAAATTAACATATGTTTTAAAATAATTAAATGATTTTTGGAAAAAATTGAATTTCTAAAGTCTATTGCTAAAAACTTTTATAAATTGAGTATTGAAAAAAAGCCCAGGAAGACTTTTTTTACAAAATAAGCATAAATCTTACTGCTTAAGCACCCTTCTTTAGCATTTTTTTCATGCTCAGCACCCTGACTTTAGCTCTTATTCGTCTGTAGCCTCACGATTCGCTAAAAATCTTATATCCTGATTTGGGGGCATCGACTGCAATTTAGGGGAACTTTTTGTCGGCGCGCGTGAGCAGCAACACTCCGGTGCGTTTCGCGCGCTCTTCGGGGCTCATTTGTCCGGGATTCTTCTGTAAGTGTCACGTCGTCCACCTATTTACCGAAGGTCGTGCGGCCGCACGCTACCATTTTTCGTCGTTTCCTTTATTCGACTTTTTTTCCTGCACTGCAGCTTTTTTCTCCTCGCTCTGTTTTCTTTCTTCCGCTCGGCGAGACTTCTCCCGTGTCATTTCTGTAAACTGAATGGGCCTATTTTTTAACTTTTAGGGCTCCGTCCGTCCGAAACGTTTTTGCGGTTCGAAGGTGGCATGAAAATTTTGTATTCTCCCTCATTCGCAACGGATTCGTCCTCGCAGTACGTTTCCAAAGGAAGTAAGCTCCGCAAAAAAGAGCAGCTTGCCTTTTTATAAGTGTATTTTTTTCGAGGCATTTTCACAGCCGGTGCTTTCCATTATGATCTCGCTCGGTATTGAGAGCGAACCTGCAGCCGTGAAATCCAAGAATAGCCGAGACAAATCCGAGAATAAGTGGACACCAGTGGCGGTACAGTTTCGTGTCGAATTTGGAAATGTACGGCACGCGTGCTTAAAGCGCTCGTAATTGGAAATTCTACGAATCTTGCAGTGGTATGAGCTCTCGGAAAAAATTTACTTGACTGCGCACGATCAATGAAAGTCGACGCGGCCGAGTTAAGCTGCACGACATTGATTGACGTACGTTCAATTTTGAATTTTGGATTTCAAACGAATTATAGACCGGTCGCGTGAAATTTTGGAAAATTGAAGATTAAGATCAGAAAAGAATTACAGATTCAATATTCATGCAATAAATTTGTGTTAAAATAGCAAGTGATTTTTTGCAAAAAGAAACATTTTTCGAAAAATTGAAATAATTTTTATGTTGGGGAAAAAATTGTGGGAAAATATGAAAAAGACATTGAAAAGTGTATTATATAGTAAATTATAAAAGTCACGAGCGATATTATCAGTGTATTATTTTTTTCGAGGATCGAAAGAAAAAACTCGCTGAACAGCATCGAAACAGGTAGTCTCTCACGGCAACAAAGGAGTAAGGAAGCGGTGCTCGTCATCCGAGCTCTCGGAGAGAGAAAATCTTTTCAGCGCCTCGTCTAATCTCATCCCGGGGTAGCGTCCCGCAAAGGCGGCTCCCCTATATACCCCCGGCGATTTTTCAGACGCGAAAGAGTTACGGGAGCTCATCGGCACATCTAAGAGACAAAGACTAAAAAACGCATCTCCGCGGCGCTCGGAAGGGAGCGAGAGAGAGAGCAGCTCCGGGGAGAGAGGCTGGACGGGAGGCGGAAGAAGAGTGGCCCTCGTCCATTCGAGCCGTGCGATAAATAAAAGCGAGAAAGATAGAGCAAGTGCGCTCGCGTCAGGGGAAGTTTTCGGGGCGACCAATCGGCGGACACTGTCCCTCGGCGAATGTATACTCGGCCGTTGGCGACGACGCCGCGGCACTCGCGAGAAGACGCGCCGGCCGGGAGAGAGAGAGAGAGGAGAGAGGGAGATAAAGGGTGAGAGACTGTCCCGTGGACGGATGGACGCGCGCGCGCGCGGAGTAAGGGTGAAAAGTGTCCTGTGCGCCGTATGCGCATCGATTTCCGGCCCAGATTAGGACCAAGTGCGAAGCGCCCGAGGCACTTTCTCACTGGCCGTCATTGTCATTCAAACGAGCGTAAACCGATATTTCGAGCGCGAGGACGGACGGCTCCTATGTGATTCGGCCAAGCAAGTACAAATTCACGCCGTCCACTGGTACCAGCGTCAAAGTTCCTATAGCTTTAATAAGATGCTATCGTCCTTCCGCCTAGATGCCTAGATAATAACTTCCCCGGCGCCCGAAGCGATCGTATCGTTAGAAGATGTAATGAACCCACTCATTACAAGTTCATTTAGAAAAAAACTTGAATTTTATAGCTTATTTAAGAAACTTTTATATGTTTTATTTTATCAATGTTTACTGTTTCTGACTTATCTTTTGTAAGTTTAATAAACATTTTTCTGGATAACATGTAAATTGCAAAAATTTAATTCAATTTTCTGATAATCTCTTTTCTGATTTTTGCTATTATATAAACTTTGAGTGTTTTCAACTATTTATACAAGCGCAATAATAAGGTCTGTAAATGATGTTGATTTTCCTCATTTGATAAGCGTATGCCTATGTCTTTCTTGCGAAAGATAAATACTTTTCTGACAGTAAACACGAGCTGCATATTGCAAAACGATATCACTAAAAAATAATGACCAAAGTACTGTCTGCTACAGTATCTGTTTATTTACGATTGTTAATGACCTTCATTTTTCTTGTCGATCCTATATATTTTACAATTTTTAATTAAGAATAATACAGTTTTGTAAAAAGAAAAATGCATCAAGTATTTCATTCTGTCATTTATCTTGAATAAACAGCTAGTCTTATAAATGTAGGCGTTTTATTTATAGTATCGTCGATTATCGACATTTCGATTAATCCAAATCACAACAGATTAATTAAGATTCAAACAAAGTATCCGGAATGAGACAAACATCGTATACCAAGATAACGTAAAATGGAAACGAAAAACTATTAAAAGTAAATTATCTTGTCTGTATGTATCAGTTACATAATATTTATTCTAATTAATTTTTTCTTAAATGCAATTTTTATTAAATGTATGTGAATGAAAAGTTTGAATAATTTGTAGGAATGAAACATATCCTTCTTGAGACTTAACAAACCAGATAATAAATCTTATTTCTATCAATCGCAACATATACAGTGCTTCACAGCAGCATAAATTTATCCATACTAAAGTAGGCTATTATCCAGAATAAACACTCAAAGTAACGATCATTCCATTTATCGCAGCGATAAAAAAAATCCCCCATCCAGTGGACGCCACACGGTGTCGAGGATGAGGTAACGCGCGCGTTTCCGCATCCTTATTCCATAGAGCAGAGGCGGCGTGTGCAGCACTTCTTTCGTCCGTTACGTACAACTCGAGGAGGCTCCTTCGGACGGTTGATGCGCGCGGATTTGAATATTAATTTGGGGACGTCCTCGAGGCGTCCGAGCGACGGTCTAACGAGAAGATTGGCCCGCGGTCACCGCATCGTCAAGCGCCGGGGCAGAGGGCCAGGACGAAGGTGAAAAAGGTCCGGGGGTGCCGCAAAAAACGCGAAAGGAAAGAAAAATACAAAAAGCAAGGAGAGAATCGTTGCGTCGGGGCTAATGAAACGTTCGCCGGGCTCCTCGAGGGCAGTGCGCGCCTCTGGACGCGGCTATATACCTGCCCGCTGCCCCGGAAGGGTTGATTTCCCGCGAAACGTTAAAAAATCGATTAACGTTCGCTGGACGCGCGCGATTGCTTTAAATGGGAGGCTCGTGCGCGATTTCCGCATCGAACAAAAAAATAAACACCTGTTCAGCTTGAAGGAAAGGATCTTTTTTTTTTTAATATTATCGTGTTGTTTAAAAAAACTTTGAATTCATTCAGAATGCTTTCTCAAAGAGCCTTTAAAATAAAGATAAAGTATTTTGCTAATAGTTCAAATAAATTTTCTGCTAATATATAGCACCCACAATATGACCACAAATATATTTTTTTCTACTAGCTGATGTACCGAAAACAAAATAATTTCAAATGATATTCAATACTTCTTCCACAAAAAATAGTATCTAATTTTATGCTGTTTCATATGAATTTCCTTCAACAAATTTCATTAAATCTATCATTTTATTTTTAAAATTTAAAAAAAAAAAAATTTTTTTTATTTTTTTTTTAAGAAGATTAACAGTTAAACAGAAATTTTCAGAAAGTAATATCCCAACTTTCACTTTGCGAAATATTTAACTACTTGAAAATATCTGATTAGTGAGTGACGATAATTTATTATGGTTTTATTCAATAATATACAACCATTTCAATATAGTAGCACCTTAAATCTTGGATTTGTTGGAGAATTCTAAATTTAGTAAAAACTAAACGTGCCTGTCTGCCCAAAGTCCGGATTAAGAAATATTTCTTCTATTCAATTTTGGAAGGGCACAGATTAAATCTCTCTCTCGGACCGACCAGAAGGTCATTTTATGGTCTATTCTATAGAATATTCGAGAATTGGTTTACAGCACTTGCCTTGAAATAAAAAGTTTTTCGAGTTTGTACAGCAATTAGAAATATAGTATCCTGTGTTTTTCGAAATACTTATTTTTGAAGATAATATTTTACTTTTAATTTCGACAAAAAATAGAAAATAACAGCTTATAGACTATTATAAGTTTAACAAAATTGAAAGGCTACAGAATTGTTTATACCTGCAGGTGCAACATTCCTGTGATTAAGTAAATTATTTAAATATTTCTCGTGTATAAAATAATTTTTTTAATTTAAAAATTTTTTTTAGTAAAATACTTAGGAAAGGCTTGAAAGAATAAAAAAAAAAGTAAAAAAAATTGAGTATTACAAAAAAAGTATTTATTAAATTTATATATATATATATATATTAATTCAGGTGAAAATTTAAAAAAATTGGTATAGTCTGTAACTGTAATCAGTAAACTCTGCTACGGTTTTGTCCTCTAGTGTTTTAATACTTTGTTTTCATCGAGGAACTTCCGTAATGAGAATCACACGGCAATCCTATATTAAATCGTTATTAAACGGTTTAATGTTCACTTTTTTTTATGATAATCCGGTGAAAACACTTGTTCAATGGGCAACAAAAGTTCGTTGCGACCCTCCAGCTAATCGTAACGAATGGTCGCACGGAAAACAAAAACAGTGCCGATTCTAAATCATCCGGCGCGAACCTTTCGCGTCCATTGCAATATAAAAATATCATTATACATTATGCAGAAGGACTAGGAAGCGGGCATTCGCGGCCCTGGGCAAATAGCCGCGCTCGGGACTATATCGCGCGACGTAACGAACGAAAGAGACGGACGCGGCAGGAGCAGAAGCGCGCGTCTCTTTTCCATTATGCACTTAATGAATGCCGCACGGCCAAGTTTCCGGCAATAATTCAATTAGTTTAGCGCGCAAGATTTAGCGCGGTGGACGCCATAATTCAGGTGTGATGTATACGCAGGAGAGGGAGAGGGAGAGAGAGGGTGAGTGGTTGCGAGTCATGCGCCGGCCGGACCCACCTTAGCATAAATTAGAAGAACAATGCTGGACGCTCTTGGCGCAGCCCTGCCGTAGAGCTTCGCCGGGGGAGAGACAGAGACGGAGAATCAGGCGATTCTCCTACATATATATCAAGCATTCCGGGATCCGTATACGTGCGCCTCTCTCTCTCTCTCTCTCTCTCTCGCCTTTATTACGTGAGATTGCGCGCCGCGTGCGTCCCTGTGTCCGTGCTTGCGAATTCGTCCTCGCGCGGTGTATCGGGCAAAAAACATGCGGCTCTGCTCTCCATTCGATGCTGGACGGCGCTTTATTCATTGAAAGAGTTACGCGCGTGAAATCCTTATGCGCTGCTGGCCTCCCGAACAATTAGGAGGGGTTACACGTATGCGTATCTCGGGCTAGGTATACGCGGAGAGCCTCGGGATTGTAACATTATAACCGACTGGCCGAAGCGGACCTGGCCTCTACCTACGATGGGGCAGTAAAGCCGTTACGACGTCTCCGACGATTAGCCAGATAGGGAGGTACGTAGGTCCGCGAGAATCGCGAGATGACGGCGCGAGGCTCCGCGAGCTCAGATTCACGAGCGAAGACTGCCTGAATGCAATTTGGACATTTACTGAGACTCGCCGAGATGAGCTTTCGCAGAGTCGCCGACTGCATTACGGCCGGGGCAATTTACTTTGCATTAAGAATATGTAAAGTTAGCTGATAATGCACAGCGTGTTATTTTTCGAAAAGAAGATTTTCCAGCCTCGAGCGCACCTGATCGAGTCGCAGGTGAATCGAATCTTCATCCCGAAGGGCAAAGAGAAGCGAGATGTACTCGCAAGCTCATCTACCCGGGGAAGGAGCTTGACAAATGCGCGAATAAGAGAGGAGCACTCGAGAGACTGGCGAGTAAATATTTTAAAAAGTCATCGGGCCCCGAAAACACGCCGCCTCGTGACATAAAGCGGACGGCTCGTCATCGACTCGTCAATCAGGGCGCTCGTAAAATTCATGTTTTTCCACCCTTGGCGAGGAGGAAAAATGACGAGGCGCGCGCACGTCGAGCCGGAAGCCGGAAGCCCGCGAACCGGGGCCGGGAACCGGGTCGGCCCGTGCCGCCGCCTCGATCGTAGCTCACTTGTCTCGCTTTCGGGGTGGACGGTCAGTCGGTGCCGTCCGCCGGCGGCCAACCCCGAAACCCGCCCATCGCTGCAATTATAAATGCATTAAAGCTGGCCCCGCTTAAATCGGCGCGCGCGCCGCCATTTAAATCGAGCGTGGAGAGGACGGACGAACCGGTCGCGAGGTAGCCAATTCACCCGAGGGACACTTTATTGCGTGTATTTTCTCTTATAAATTTCCGATGCGTCACCCTTGCGATGGAACGGTCACTTTTCTCTCCCTCTCTCTCGCCTGACCCTTAAAAAGTGACACCGCACGCGGGAACGGGCAGGCCGCCGATGCCGAACAAGGACCTTCCGAATGAAGGACAAGCTATGAAATTGGACAATGAGAAATTAGATACACGCTGCCGGGCACAGGCATATTCTCTGCCTTTCGAACTTGCGAGCGGAGCAAAAAATCAGACGGTACTTGTATTGCCATTTCTTTTTTCTTTCCAGAAGCGAGAGACCTGCGCCGGAAATGTACGTTACGATCGGCGGAAAAAATGCGCGTGTCCTTTTCCGTTCGAGCGGCTATACTCGCTCCGGAGAATCGATAAGCCCGGCTTGGAAAAGTCTCTGTTCGGCAACAAAGATATATATAGGAACAGGTGCTTTTTCCAAGTACGCAAATTCGCCTCGGAAGGCATTCGGGATTTGGAGGACGAAGCCGCTGCAACGGTATAACTGAGAGCATAATGCGATTACTTGCCTAATTCCCGAGATAACGTTTTGCCGCGATAGGGAGAGAGAGACATGGAAGGCCTGCTAATGGTGCTTCTTATTCCGCTACTTTTGTTCGGGAAAAAGTATTACGAGCTACTTAAATCTTTCGCCGGGCTTACCTTGCGGATTTTACGGATTTTTTTCGGAGCTTCTTTAGCCAATCATGGCCTTATTCGTGAAAAACTTTCAGCGACCAATTCAGTTTCCCTCTCGTTGCTTAATTAATTTTTTTAATTACATCACAAATTGACTTAATTAAATTAAATATTTTTAAATACTTTATTTGCTCTAATGGAAAAAATCCTCGTTATTCAGTTATCTTTTTAAAATCTAAAATGTTTAAAATTTTACATTTACAACTATTCGATTCACATCTTGCAATAAACTAAGTTATTTATGTCAACCTTCATAAACGTCATATTTTCACTCTCTTTAATTCTTGAACGTTTGCCCCTCACAATCATAAAATACATTCGTTACACTGTAATTCAAAGGTTCAGTTGCTTGAAAGATGTCCAGCAGGCCTTCACTGCTAAGTTTTTTTCGTCTTGACACGTCAACGTTGAAAAGCTCCGGGTCAACGACGCGAAGAATTAAAAATTTTAAGGGCACCCGAGGAGGGTTGCTTAGCATATGGTCAGTTCACAGATCCGAATTCAATCTTTGAATTTCAGTGTAAGCTTTACTTATTCAATTTTATTAATCAAATAAATTAATTTACTGCAAATAAAAAGAAGCTGATATTCTGAAGCGATATAGTATAATTATAAATTTGGTAAATTGCGCGATTTAATACAGAATTAATATATTTCAATATCTGATTTATATTTGAAATTGTGGTGGAATTTGCATAGAGAATATCTCACTCGTATAATACTTACTAAATCGTCTCTTTTTAAATATTATAATCAAATAATTGAATATTCTTTTGATAAGAATTATTTTGATTGCCAGGCATTTATTACTGTTATAAACAAATTTGAAATAAAACGTTATAAATTTTTATCTTAAGATAGGATTAGCATTTTTTTCTATTATTTAACGTCTCTCTGTTTATACTGTCTCTGTGATTATTAGCTTTAAGATTAGCTTTTTTTTTAATATTTATAAATTTAAGACTTTCTTGTTCTATTTATAATTTTTATTGATTTTTACATAAACAATATTTTATAGGTACAAAGTGATTAATTAAGAAAAGTTTTTTTAATTTATGTTTTTAAGCATCAATGTTAAAAATTATAAGCCAACTAATTTGTTAATTTCTCGTAGATTTTTTCATAATTTAAAGTTGGTTTAATAAATTTGATGATTTCACTTCTCATTTTTGTTTTAGTTGTTTGAAATTAATCTTGTTTTTTTTCCTTTTGTTAAACATAATGTGCTTTCGTAATTTTTTAATTTTTTAAAAAATTTGTTATTTCTTTCTTTTTTCTGCATATTATAGTATTTCAATATTAATTTGCTCAAATTCAGTATAAGATCAACATAAATATTGCATTAATCGATTTTAATACAGAATAACTTACTCGTACTTTTCTTTCAGTTAAGAAACACATATTGAAATGTTTAATTTATCACCCCTTGATAAAACTATTTACCGATATCGGCTAAAATAAAACAAAATGAGAAGGAAAAATTACGACAACAAAAGATAAGAGTTGATCAAACTACAAGAGAGGGAACTGCACGTCTACATTAAGTAGTTCAATATGGACATTCACAATAAGTGGAATTTACACAGCAGTCCGTGACCAATGTATAATTACAACAATTGAATATCATTAAACCAATTCATTAAATATATTATTTACTAAAAAATCAATTCTATTTACTTTTACTCCTGAATAAAGTGATAAAAGCAAAAAAGAATAAAACTTTAAGGTATTCACTTAAATATTTTATTTTTGAATCAGTTTATAATAAAATAAATACATAAAATTAATTCATTTTAAACAACGTACTATATTATTATTCATAAATCATTATGTTTAAATAAAAAATATATTTCTCTAAAATTTGTTCTTAACTACTTTCAGGTAGATGTAACTGTGGTTTTCATTTATTAAATTATTTTAACATTTTTTACAAAAACTGTTATTATTTTATTATTATTTATTGTTTATGATTTACGTATTTTTAAACTTAAATAAAAATGAAAAATAATGTATAAATTAAATTTGATTTTATGAATGAATCTATGTAAAAAGTACATATATGCAAGTAAAACTACTTATAGCAAACAACGAATTTATATTATAAGAAGAATTTTTGCATTTTTTATAATAAGAACTTTACATTTATATTATATAAGTTTATATTATAATATATAAGAAGAATATCAAATAAATAGCATGCAGGCAAAGTATAAGAATGCAGGAAAATGATATATTTTCATAAGCCAGGCATAATATATGCTATATTTTCTAGAGTCCTTAAAAATGTATAAGAATTATCAATTCTTATAATAGGTACCTGTTGAGTTAGGCATACTAAGCTTCCCATGGCACATAATAGAGAGTCCAATAGCACAGTTATACAATCAGATATTACTACAGGCTTATCATAATGTTTAAATCTAGCACCTATTAACATAAGACTTTCTCCTAAAAGTTTAAGATGAGCAGCAACATCAATTGGTTGTAACTCAATAGGTCTTAATTTTACTTCTTTAAATGATTGTTTTATTCTACGCTCTCCAAATCCATTTTGATTGCATGAATTATTAAGCCAATCTTTTTTTATTTGCTACAAACAATTAAGCACTATAAATCTTTTTAAATTTTATTATTTTACATTATTCAAATCAAACTACACACCTAGAACTGTATTATGCTGTAAAGATTCCATTTTTTCTGTTAGTTTTTGAGCTCGATAATGCCAATTATTTCTATCATTAATAGACATTTTTGTCCACATTTCACCCAAACGAACTGTAACAATTGCAACATCTGCAATAAAAAATTAGATAATTATAATACTACGTAAATAATTAATTAATCTAAAAAGCATTCCTTCAAAAGTTTTGAATAAGCTTTTAAATTAAAATGTACATACCCATATTAGGATATTTTTTGAATATTTCTTTCTTCATTTCGTTTGACCATAGTTTATAGCCAGTAAAGACATAATTCTGTAAAAATTAAATTAAAAAATTTTTATATTTTAAAAATTTGAGTTTGATACATTCATTTATTAATAAATTTAAGATTTACACTCATACTATGCTTGTAAACGACTTTAAATGTTATTTAAGCAATATTCGAATATTACTTATTTTAAATTATTTGAATATTACCTGATTGATTAAAGTTGTTCCACTTTCGACAATTATGTTTGGTGAAAAAGCTTTTTTAGGTTTTGGTGTAGGCATTTTTACTTTTGAATTTAAAAATTCTTCTTCTGAATTTAAACTTTCTTCATCATAAGTAGTGTAATCTGGAGTTTGCAATTCATTGTTAGTTTGAGCTGATTCTGATTCTGTGTCAGAATTAGATGGAAGTGAAGCATCTGTGCTTGATTCAGTTTTCATTTTCTTTTGATTTAAATTGTATTTTGTAGAAATTTTCTTTTGCTGATTTTTACTTCTTTTTTTTGTTTTTTCAGCATTATAATCAATGTTTGCTATTTGAGACTGATTTTGTGAATAATTTTCGATTCTCTTTGGCTGTTTTGCTGATTGATGCTTTTTTGAATGCTTATTCTTTTTTTTCTTATTTATATTATTATTTGCTGAATCAAAATACATTAATTTAGAGGATTTTTTATAAACTCTACCACTTCTTGATACACCTGCCACCTCTAATTCTAAAATATATTGATCAATAATCAAATAGATAATATTCTCAATATAATAACCATATTAGATATTAATTAATAATAATTTCAATTATGCAGAAAAATTTATGTGCGACTTACCGTCAGTTTCAAATTGTTTTGAGGTAGATGCCATTCTTTGTTTATGGTTTGTGCTTGTTTTTAAATTAACTTATCTATCTATCTATATATCTAAAATATGTAAAAGTGCATAGTAACTTTAAGTAAACAATAAATTTAAAAACTCAAACTTTGCGTACAATTCGTTTATATTCCCACGTATTTCACTGAACGTAAGCGGCTAAGCAATAAATTTGTCTTAGGACAAAGAACATTTAAAAACTGAGGAAGTTCCGAAAATCCCCATTTCCGTGAATTAGTAGAAGATACGGTTATCCATGATGATATGAATAGCGGGAAAAATGAATGCTTTAATACAAAAATCCCTACATACAGTAATCATAATATAAAAAGTATTGAATCCTAATCCTAAGAACTATTATAATTTATGAAGCTAATTGTTAAGTTACGAAAATTAAATAATCATTTATGCGTGTTTATTTTTTTAGTTTTAGGATATGAGGTACGACCAACTTAAAATTATAAATCTAACTAATTTTACCAATTACCCTATACAATATAGATATTTAATTTGCTACGTTCTCAGTAGATGGCGTAAGGTAAACCTTCTACGAAGAAAAACACGTGGCGCGAAAATTTATATTAAGAGTTTGAAATTTAAACTTTAAAGATAGATAAAAATAAAAAAAAAACGTATTTTAATTGGTTAATTATTTTCGTGTTAAAATAATACGTATAACTCTAAAGACCAAAACAGTAATTAAAATTTTCTGTACAATAATTATTATTTATAGGAAAATGGGCCTTCTAACAATGCTTGTGGATACAAATGGATTGATACTCTTATTCGTGGCATTTGTTGCCTTTTACGTATACATGACGCGAAATTTTGACCACTGGCGAAAGCGTCACGTGAAAGAAATATCACCGTGGCCGTTTTTCGGCAATTTCGCAGCCTGCTTACTGATGAGGAAAAACGTCCACGAGTATTTCCAAGATGTGTACAAAGCGGGCAAGGGCGAGAAACTCTTTGGCTTCTACGTCCTGGACGAGCCGCAGCTGATGGTGCGCGATCCTGAGCTGATAAAGCACGTGCTCGTCAAGGACTTTCAGGATTTTCCAAACAGACCCTTAGCGAGCGCCAATGGTGACGTACTTGGAAATGCGAATCTTTTTCTCGTTAGGGAGCCTATATGGCGCGTGACGCGGCAAACGATGTCCAAGTTTTTTACATCGGGCAAAATGAAGAAGGTCTTCGAGCGCATGCCGGATATAGCTGCTGACTTGGATAGATATCTCGTGAAGCAAGGCTTGCAAGGTAGAAATTATAAACCGCTTTGTAGCTTAAAATATCGATCAGCGCAGGTGTCAACGCGAAAGAATATTCGTTCTTTTGATAATAAGATTACTTTAAATCAATATTTGTTTTAAATGTTAATTATTATTTTATTTTCACTGTTAAAAAAATGACAGTCTTTTTTTGAAACCTATCATTAAATTTAATTTAATTTGTAATTTTTAATTTCAATTTAATAAAAATTTTGAAATTTAATAACAAATCTGCAAATTTAATATACGGTTTTGTAAGATAACTTCAAAATCATTCTTAAATTATTCTTAAAATTAATGACATATTTCTAACAGCGTTATATTATTATTATATTTTAATTTAAATTTATTTTATATTTTTGACAATAACAGATATGATATCTATATACTGTTATTTTATATGTATATACGCTCCTTCCTCTCAATAGTGCCGCATTTTCTCCTTTTATTTTCATTTATGGCTTATCTGGAGTAAAAAACGGATGCAACGCAGGCACTATTGAAAGGGAGAAGCTGTGTAATATATAAAAAAGTAATATAAAAAGCTATTGATGTTTTTCAGATGAGGGTAGTATAATTAACGTAACAGAGTTGTGCTCGAGATTTGGAACGGATCTAATGGGCACAACAACCTTTGGTATGAAATTTAATGCATTAAATGATGAAAAGTCGGAATTTTACGCCCACGGAAAAAATATTTTTAGAGGCACTTATTGGAGACATTTTCAATATTTGTCAGTTTTCATAATTCAACGATTTTTAAAACTTGGATTTAAATTTTTTGATCACGACACAACCAAGTTTTTAAAAACAACTTTCATAGATACTTTGAATGAAAAAGCGAAGCAGAAGAATAGATTAGTAGATTTTTTCGATTTACTAGCTGATGTAAAAAATGGAGAAGTTTCAATAAATAAACAAATTCCTTATAGTATGTGATATCTTCTATAGGTATTTCGATATTTTTTACTTAAATAATATGTTTAAATACTTTATTTGCAGAATTTACAGACGAAGAGTTAGTATCCCAAACGGCTGTATTTTTCTCTGCTGGTTTTGGAACAACTGCAGTTACAGTTATATCCAGTTTATATGAATTAGCAAAACGCCCTGACATTCAAAAAAAGTTAAGACACGAACTTCATGATGCAATGAAAGAAACAGATGGCAAACTCACCTATGATATGGTAAAAATATTTTAGCAAAATCATGCTCTAATTAAAAAAAATAAAAAATTTTCTTATTGTATAAGTACACGGAGAAAACTTTATACACTGAGAGAAAAATTACTATTTTGTATCATTATTTCAGATATGAGAAGAAAAAAAACATGTTTTGAATTAACTATATACAATTTTCGATTTTAATATTTATTATTCATATTAGTGAATATTATTATTTTTCTTCTTATATCTGAAATAACGATACAAAATATTAATTTTTACTCCTTTTTTTCTCTCACTGTAGTAAAAATTATAATAAAAAAATGTAATTTTTGCCCTAACATTTTTCTGCGCTATCGTCGTAATATGAGAATCTAATTGATAATATTTTTTATTGGTTTACAGATCGCATCTCTTCCTTTCTTAGATGCTGTTGTATCAGAAGTATTAAGAATGTACCCGATTCTTTCGTTTTTAAACAGAGTATCTGAAAATGAATACCAATTTCCTGGCACAAATGTAAAAATTGAAAAAAATACGACAGTAATCATTCCATTGATGGCTCTACAAATGGATCCTCAATATTTTCCGAATCCAGAATCTTTTCAGCCAGAACGTTTTTCTTCGGAAAATAAAAAAAATTATCATAGATTTACTTATTTCCCTTTTGGCGATGGTCCACATATTTGCATTGGTAAGTTAACAAAAATGCATATATATTCACTGTATCTTTCAAAGTAGCGCACGAAAAAGAAAGATGTGCTTTTGATCTAAGTAAGAGTGGAATAAGAAATTCATTGAATTATGTTAAAAGCTTATACTTCAAAATTGTGATCAATAATAGTTTATATTTTAATAACTTTTAAACTAACACAATAATTATATTTCTAATAATATTTGCGGGGCAATGATGCGAATATATATTGGTTTCAAACAAGGAAAGGTCAAGGTTTAAGCAAAGATTAAAAAAAAACGATTGTCATGAAATATTTATTTGTGTTCTAACAAATTGTAAAATAATTGGATTTTAAATAGAAAAAAACATTTACATTCTGTCCTTTATGATATTGCATACATATTATTAGAAAAATGAATGTTTTATTTTGTTTATATTGTTTCAAATTTCTGTTTAATGAGGTATATATTTTTTTATTATAGGACAACGCCTTGGATTAATGGTCTCGAAATTCGGTGTTAGTTACTTAATTTCAAGATATGAATTTGAACTCTGTGAAGAAACGGATCCAATGGAATTAAATACTTTCAGTGTATTTGTAAAATCAAAATCGGACGTTAAATTAAAAATGAAAAAAGTTTTTTAAGATAGTTAAGAATATATTTTACATTAATTTGTATATAATATTTATATTTCACGTGAGATCTCAGGTGATTCTCAAATGATTTTTCGCCTGGGGAATCCAATTTCTATTCTGTATCTAATATTATAAAATAGTAAACATTTTTTATGAATCGTATTCAAAATTTTTAATAAACTACCAAAAATTAAAGTTAACTTTGAAAAACATTCATGTTAACAATGAGAATAAATAAAGTTGATATTGATATTACAATAAATATTATGGCGAAAGTATATTCTGTACGAAAAGAATATTTGCTCATGTTTGTTAGTATGTTGAGTAAACTCTTTAAATAATTAAATAAAAAACAAAAAGTCTGAAAATACATTAGATAGCTGTATTGCGGAAAATTACTAAGGTCGGAGAAACATTCTTTTACTAAAAAAATTAAAAAATTTAATACTTTTATTAAAAAATTATGAAATTAAATAATATAATTTGCTTTCATAATTTCTTGAATGAAATGTTGTGTTTAAGTATTTATTTATTCGATAAAATTCGAGAAAAGAGCAAAATAAAGCATTGAAATTTGGCGCATTTGAGCTTTGATTAGGTTCCGTGTTTCGTCTTCCCAAGAAAATTTCAAATTTAGACTTTCGCTAGTAACGCCCCTAGCGATTTATTTCATGAGTAACTATCGCCGTCTGCTACCACTATATATATATCACATACTGCTATATTTGCGATTACATATACATCTATATATATGACTCGAGTGGAAAAGATTTGATTCCCGCCACGAACAGCGTGCAACTGTCTTATACCTAACTGATTCAACTTACCCGGCCGGTTGCGATGCTGCGAATTTCTGTGATGTTTCTTGAAAAATAAGGCTTTATCTTTGCCTTGGAGTTTTTTGCTTAAGACTGATTTAAGCTTTTTTAAATTAAATTATAAATAATTTGCAAAAATGGCCACTGGTAAGTATCCTTTTAAATTCTTTCACTTGTTTCCTAACAATATGCATTCTAACCTACTTGGTGTTTGTTGCTTCTTACATTTTCTGTCAGAAGTAAATAAAAAAATTTGTATTTTACATGAAAACCATTAATATTTTAATTATTTTAATCGAATATTTTAGATAAAAATACTACAGAAGATATGTGGACTCCTTACAAGGAGTTACAGAGCCTGGTGGATCGTTACATTTTTGCAGCACCCAGTACCTCAGATCCTCAGTACCATGAATTCACGGAAACTCTTCGTAATCACAGGCAAAATTTTTTAAATCTTTTGAAAAATCGAGTAAGTATTTTTCATTGATTAATACTATTTTCGAATTAAACAATTAATATATCTCTTGTTGTTACAATAGCCAAAAAATGCAAAAAGCCGGGAAGAAATTTTGAAAGGTGCTTCCGAAGGCATAACTTCACCTGGTTTAGGTCATCAACTACTTACTAAAGAACTGATTGATGAGACTTTAATTATAAGTGATATGTATGATTTAAATGAATTTATGGCACTAGATTTATTATATACTGCTCAGTTGCAAATGCCAAATCATCCAGGATTAACAAGAGGTTTAACAGCTATTTTGTTGTACTACGATGGTAGAAAAGCTTTAACATCAGCATTAAAAACTTTGGTACAAGCTAGAGCTGGTCACAGTTGGATGTTAGATATACCATTAACATTAACAAAGCAAATAACAGAATATACTAATAAAATGCAAGAAGATGGTTTATTAGACAGAATATTGTATTTACTTGAAGAAATGGATCCAACAAAAGTCAGTAACACAAATTTTTAGAATTAAACAAACCTTTTTTAAGTTTCTAACTTAAAGTCTTTTTACTATTAAGTAATTAAAATAATAAGAAAAATAAGATAAAAATATTTGGATTTGTAGAAGTACTGAAATTTTTAAAACCAAAATTATATTTTTCATTATAATTTTTTAGGAACAAGATCTTTTGCAACAAAATAGAGCTCTTGGTGGTGCAAGGCATCATTACACAGTAATGAATTTATACAATAACACTAGACAGGATTTAGCTGATATTATTTATATGTGGTCAGCTCAATCTACATTACCTAGTTCAGTGATGTTTCGTCTTTTAACATTGCTACAAAAACGACATCCAGAATCAGAGGCTGGAGAGGGAAATCCAGATAAAGTCACTTTGGCTCTTATAATGGCCCTTTTAAATTCTATCAATTTAAGTCCTTTACATAGTCGAGAAGATGGTGAAGGTATTATTTAAAAACTTAATTTTTATGATATATAATTTTATTATTTCGAAACTTATTTATTATTAATTTTTAGAAATCGTTCGAGCAATGCCATTAATAGCAAAACGTGGTGTTTTTGAAGAATTAGTACAAAAATTAACTTCACCTAATATTGTGTGGGAAAGTGCAGGATTAAGAGGATTTGTTCAGTTTGTTTTAGCAATAGCTATAACAACTATTAAATCAGCTCCAAATTTATGCCCAACACAAAATATAACAAAAGAAGATGAAATTCTCGTTGAAGCTGCCTTATCAAACAAAGCCTTCCATTTTGCTGCTGAAGTCCTTTTTAAAAGCGAATTTGTACACTGTGAAGAATTTTATGTCCGTTATTTTCATACGTTAATATCAGACTTTATCTTATTAATGCCATTAAAAGTTAAAGAATTAAGAAGCAGAGCTGACGAATCTATGCGTTTAATTCAAGCTTATCAACAAGAAGGGATTGAACCACCTGTAAATTTAGATAATCATTTTAAATATTTAATGCTAATGGTTGCTGAATTGTACAAACATGATCCACTAAATTTGAATTTATCAATGGACTATTGGTGCCAACATTCAGAATCATCACACGTTCCAAACTCAATGCACGCTAATCGCTTACCATCAAGACAAGTTGCATTATTCAAATTTATACGATTAGCAGGCGAGATTCTTCCAGCTGGTTTATTTGTTCCTTATTTAAATATGATTGCTTCTCTTGCATCATCAACACAAGCAGCTAGACAAGCTTTTAATTTTCTAAAACCAAATGGTAAATCATTGATACAATTAATATCAATATCGCATATGTTCTGTAATTATTATAAAGCTTTTAAAATTAATTTTAGGGTCAACTGGCTCAACAACTATTTCATGGGACCATTTCTTTAACTCATTAAATCGCTATTATTATAATTTACGGCAGGAATTACCGCCAACTCAAGATACCGTATATCGACAGCGAGGTCATCCTAAAGGAATAACACCTAATGAAGTTAAAGGCTTAGAAGCGGTTCTTCAAGTTGTTCAAGTTGTGGCGAAATATGATGAGATGTCAAGAGTAGCTTTATGTGACCATCCAGGGTGGAAAGTTTTACAGTCTCTTATCGGTTTAGTCAGCTGCGCCATGCCGATTCCATTGAAAGGAGTTTTAGTTCGAACTTTGGCAGCTCTTGCAAATGCACCAGAAAGTTCATCTACAATTTGGCAAAATCTAGAGGCTGCTCAAATTATTACAACGATTCCGACAACTAGTAGCTATCAACCTAGAGGAGTTCAAACTGAATTAGAAGAAATCGAGTCTCGAAATGAAGAATATCCATTAACAAGAGCAATGTTAGAATTGTTAGATGTTTTAACAAATTTTCCAATTCCTCGATTACTTGGTGTTGGTCAAAGGAGTCCAGGGTTTGATCCATACTTAAATTTTATTATTAATACCGTTTTTCTTCGATTCAATACGCGTTCTTACAAAAATCCAGGTGAAAAGTGGGAAGTTGCCAATGCCTGTTTAAAAATACTTTTTAAACTTTTAAAGCAGTATGAACCTGCAGTAGAAGATTTTGTAGGTTGTAAGGTAGAATTACAAGGTGGTGAAACAACTGTTGTTAATGCTTCACCTGGTTATCACTTAATGACACAGCTTCATTCTAATACTGAATTACTCAGAATTATTCTTTATATTCTTGATGAAGGCTGTAATTATCTTGATACTTATGATTCATTTACTGGTAAGAAATATCTGGAAGAAAGTACTTTGTACTCTTTAGAAATTTTGGAACATGGCTTGAAGACACAGCATCAGTATATGTCACAGTTAGCTGCAGTTTCATCTTCAAACAGAATTTTAACAGGTCTATCTCGCCTTTTATTAGGCGTTAATCATCGTACTGGAAAACCTGACCATATGATCAATGTGGCAAAGTATATTTTATATAATGATTGGCTACGTCGACATGCATACGTTTCTGTCGGAGTTATTCAAGGTGTTTCTAGTGAGCCTGGTGCTGATTCAGAATTGCTTTCAACATTTACGTCAACTCCAGCACTTACTATAAGCATCAGACATGGTTTTGTAGAATGTCTAGATATGGAAGATAACGGAAATGAAAGTGAAGAAGAAGGAGAAAAAACAAAACAACAATCAGGACACTGCAAGGACAGAATTTTAATGCTGCTGATGCAAAGTATTACACGTCCAGCACCGAATTTAGCACATTATTTACTTGGATTTGAGATTGCAAAGGACATAAGAAAAACTGTCATACAACAACCGGGAATCCTTGGTTATCCACGAACCTGTTTACATTCCATATTGGGAATTTTGGAACTATCGCTAGAAAAAGGCAGAGATAAAATAACAGAAGCATGTTATTGGTTTCTTCATATTTTAGTATCGAACAATAAAACATCTATTCCAGTTTTGCGTTTTCTCAGAACAGCTACAAATCAAGATTTTGTTCAACGACATTTATCAAAATTACCGTTCCAAGGAGCAAATAGAGCTACAGATTTGACTTGCATGTCTTGGCTTCTAAAGATTGCTGCGATAGAATTACGCGTAGGAAGCGGAAGTTTACAAAACTCTCTTATACAAAGGCTTGTTGGTAAATATAAACAAATTTAATAACTTAAAAATTGACCATGTATATGATAATGTTGATTTTGCTTTATTATTAATATGAATATTATAAATTTTTAAGGTAATTTGGGACAAGATAAGGATCAGGTTGTTCCTTCTCAAAAACTGTTAATGGATTTGTTACATTATATAGATTTTCAACTGCAGTTGGAATCTCCAAAATCTTGGGATTTCTTTGATCCTTCACAAGTTGAAATGGTATTTGGCCGTTGTAGTGTACCTGTAGCTCTTTCTGGAGGACCACAATTAATTGATATAAAAAAATTGCATTCACTCATTACAGAAGAGTTAACTGTAACTCAGGGAAGTGCTACTGCCACTCAAAGAAAGTTAATGCAACAAGAATTGCAATCAATTCTAGCTTATGCCTTAAAAAGAAATCAAACTAAAACTCTTTCTTATGCAACTGTTAAATTCGTAGAAGGCTGGTGCCAAACTACAGAAATACTATTTTCTATAGCAACAAACCAGCAATTACCAGCAGCACAAAGACAAAACTTTCTCTTAAATCTTTCTCACGATTTATTGCAAAAGATGACCTCATGTGAAGCCCTCAATGAGATTAAGACATTGGTTTCTGGAACAGTATTAATACTCTTAGTAAATCTACGAGTTAGTTTTGCATTACAATCTGATGATGAATTGTTACCATCTTCCCCTACGAATACAACTATGATGAAAATAATCTTAAACCACATTCTCCAGTGGATTCTGAATTCAGAAGCTTCTTCTCAAAAAGTTCGTACTCATTTGTACGGTGCACTTCTTTACTTCCTCTGTGTGGTTAATTCCGACAAACATGGCGAAAATGCTGGAACTATGGACGCAACTTTTGTTAGTCAATTAGATAATTCTTTATACAGAGCACTGCCAATGCAAGAACGTTCACATCGATTTGCTACTATTCAAGTAATAAACAGTTTTGGTGACAAATTAATGGACATTATATGCCACAGTTGTTCAGGAGGTCATGATGTTTGTAAAATGCTAGGTCTTTCTTGTTTGAATAAAATTTTGGAGTTAGATTGTGATAATTCGTGGATAATTTATTTGTCAAGTCGAGGTTATTTGAAACATATGATTGATGGTTTACTCGAATCAGATAATCTACTCAGATGTATGCTTCAACCGGATCCTCAAACCTTAAGGCCGCTTTATTTATACGAATCGAAAATGGCAATGTTTACTCGAATGGCATCATCGAGAATTGGTGCTGAAAGTCTTTTAGAAAATAAAATTTTATCTTGTTTGTCAAGCATGTGTGTAGTCGATCAGCATCCAGATGTTCATGATAACTTTAATGGAACAGATCCTTCATTTTTACCTTCTATTGGTCAGAGATATCAGCAAATATTTTTACCTATGCTTTATTTATGCGATGCGTTGTTAACTACTCTTGGTACAGAGAACCAATCTTGTGCCATACAAATTTGTGGATTTTTACAAAGTCACCGAGATACAGTAGAGATGACATTAAGAAATATTTTGCCGAGTTCAAATACATTATTCATAAATGAAGTTGCGTGTTTAACTGGAGTTATTGCTCGATCTGCCAACATTGGTAAGTTTATTTATGTTTTAGTTTATGCTTTTCTTAGTTTTAACTTACTTCCTTTAACTAATATTTAAAAATTCTAAAAAGTACAATACTTAAAACTAACTTTTATTTTTAGATATGTATAGATTGGTGGATGAAGAAGTACAAAAATCAAATATGAACGATTTCAATGCAGGCGATGGAAGTGGAATGAGAGAATTACGCGCACATTTGTATAGGCTACAACGGCTAATGTTAGCCCTTTTACCTAAATTCCAGCCAGTGCTAAAAGCAGATGTTGATCAGCAAAATTTCTCGTGTGTAAGAATTGCTGCCAATATAATGCTTTATGCCAGAAATCAGATGCAACATAGTCACATGGATCAAAAATTAAGAAATGTATTATTTGAACCTTATTTGTCACAAAGACCAGATAAAGGTGATATTAGAATGAGAGAAGCTTCTAGTGGTATGCATTTAGGTATCGTAGTTGAACATTTAGTTGCTGCAACTAATTTATTGCACCAGGAATTATCTCAAAAATGTCCAGTATCTGTTAAAGAAATGAGTTCTGCAGATCTTAAGAAGGTATTAAAAATTCTAGAGAATTACTATTATTATTAGCTCGTCATTTATTAATCAATAATATTAAAAATTATTATTATATTATAGTATCTTACGGAAGACGAGGAATTATTGGACATAAATAAACAAAGAATAATAATCGAACAACGTATAAATCGCCAAGAAAAGGATAAACGTCAAAATATGAAATATGCATCTTTAATTATTGAGCACAGTTTATACATACTTTGGAGTCATTTAGATTTTTATGCAATGCAAACAATGGCGCAGTCTAAATCACATTGTAAGTTTAAAATAATGTTTAAAAAAATCTAAAATATTTGACAATTTCAAAAATTTATAATTTTTATAAATTTTTCAGTGTCATCTGTAAATTTGGATGATAGTTCATTGGAGTGGAGAAAGTTAAATGAACTACTTCCAGAACTAAAAAAAGGATTGGTGTCTGTTTTTACAGATAGTTTCGTAACAAGATTGATAGAAACGCATAATGATCACACAACAGTAGATCAAGGTTTTATTGAAGCTCTTATTAGAAGAATTAAACGACTTTTACAGTTTATTGTCGCTAAATAAATGTACATACATTGTATAAATTAATTAAAATCATGTATTGTTATACTTTCACGTAATAAATATTTTCTAAAAGAAAATTACGAAAATATTGATTTTACTGTAAAGGTTTACTAGTAAAATTGTATAACTAATTACAATATACATATATACATATATACACAATATAAAATTTATATATATTAATTTTTTTGACAAACAGATTAAGAAGGTATATATTTTTATGTAAGATTTAGATATTATTTACTTTTTAACAAATAAATGTTTTTCATTTATTATACAAAAGTAATTTTCATTTTAAGAATCGATCACTGCTTCATCCCATGGGCCATATATGTTTTCTTTATACCTTTGCCACTTAATATACCACAATGGGCAAATAAAATGTACTAGAATTGAAATGGCTATAAAAACATATGATAAAGTTTTTGATATATGCCACAATAAATACAAAGTGCTAATTGCTAAAGTTGAAGATAAAATAATTTTAACATTAAGCTTTGATAATAAAAATGGAAGTAGTACAAAACACTGAACTGCTACAGTAAGTAAAGAGAAGGCATGCAAAGGTGTAGATAACCTGGAAGTCAGCATAAGTGATCCAAAAATAGAAGATGTTATGGATAAAGATTCTGAAAGTGATACATTATTTGAACCATATTTACTGAAAATTAAGTGAAGTAAAAACATAAAAATCGTCATTGCATAAATTGTATCAGTACTTATAGTTTCCGTTAGGGTCTTTAAAACTGGTGATAAAATATATCCAAACCCTAGGAATATTAATACTGTGCGTAAATCTTTGGAGATTCTCTCAAATACTTTAGAAGTTTTAATTATGTATTTGATATAACCAATAATTGTAATGGTTGTACTGGTAATGAAAATTACTTTTGGTGTTGTCCATTCATTGTTCAGCCAAATGAATACAATAACAAATAAAATAACTATGCTGAGCTGTATAGAAATACTGGCACCAAGATTCACTGCTTCAATTACAGTTGCTGAATTTGGTTTGATATTTTTACGTAACTCTTCTAAAAATGAATCATCAGTGTAATTGTCTGGTAATCCATGATTTTCATACAATTTTTTACTCCAACTTTTTGATTCTGTCATTGTGCTATTAAATTATATATTATTTATTCGTTATGTAAATATCTTTTTAAAAATTTCTATCAACTTTTAAATTGAGTAAAATATTTTGGTAAAAAAATATAACAAAATTGATCAAAAAAGAATTATTTTTCTAATCAGTTCTGATCATTACAAAAGTAGACTAGTTTTCTTCACAGCCAGGTTGATTAATCTGTAAAAAAATGTATGTTAAAATGCATATTATTAATAATAAATTTTTATATATTTACCGTATATTGTAGTAATTATTATATTTTTTTATTTATTTTTATTATGGTAATTATTATTATAAATAAAATATAAGTATAAATTTATAGTTGGTTTTAATGATAGGTTTGACTTTAAAAAACATGTTTATTTACAATCTATAACCAAGTCAAGTTTGTAGACTCTAACCTCTGATTTGATCGACCTAACCTCACTCAAGCATTATGTGATATATATACATGTAAGTATATCACATATAGATATATAGACTCTAATGTGTTTGTGTTCTTTATTGCGGTGTGTACCTGTGTGTACGGTTTACCCATATGCTTACCTAATGTACTTTCTGGTATGTTTCATCGACGAAAGTATAATGTACCGGTAAAACCATACGATGTTGTAATAAAAAAAAATCTTCAGTGTTTTAAGGTATGTTTTATAACTGATTTAAAATAATTTTAATTTTAGCTTCTTAATTATTAAAGTTATGCTTTTTATATGTTTAGTGTAACCTTACAAATAACCTCTTTGTTACCTGCTTCATATAGAAAAAGTAAATTTAAACTTGTAATATTTATCACGTTTTTTTATTTTTTTAAAATTTATTATTACAATTATAAAAATTGATAAATTTTATACATTATTTTTAATTAGTTTTATTACTAATTTATTATTACAGCAAAATTTATCATGAGGAAATTTAGAAGAGCTCAAGCACAAAATCATGCTTCCATTGTAAAACATTTGGAAGCAAATATTGAATCTTCCAGCAGTGATGAAGAAAATCAAGAAGAATTAGAAACAGCAGTAGGAAAAGTTTTATCGAACTATGAGTGTGAAGGTGGTGATACAAATAAGACTTTAGCTTATTTGACTGAAACTTTTCAGTCTGGAGGAGCAGTTTGTTTGATATGTATTTCTTCAGTTAAAAAGACAGATCCAGTATGTTATTAAAATTTTTTATTATTAAGATCAAGTTAATTCATATATTAAATTCATTTTTTATTTTTAGATTTGGAGTTGTACAGAATGTTTTACATTTATGCACTTACCTTGTATTCAACATTGGGTTAGAGATAGCTTAGGTTATAAACATGAAAAAGGAATCACTCCTTTATGGGGATGGTATGTTTTTTTTAAATTTTAGATATTTAAATATTATTACTCTTATTTTATTTAAATTGAATGTTTTTTATTAAACTACAATTTCAAAACTCTTAAATTAAAAATTTTATTTGCATAAATTTATTATTGTTTAGCCCAAAGTGCAGAGCAGAATATAGAGAAGATCAAATACCAAAAAAATATGTCTGCTTTTGTGGTAAAACGGAAGATCCATCTTATCAACCATGGCTTATTCCACATTCTTGTGGAGATATGTGTGGAAAATTTCTGCAACCAAAATGTGGTCATAAGTGTACACTTTTATGTCATCCAGGTCCTTGTCCACCATGTCCAAAAATGGTATTCACTACATGTTTTTGTGGAAAGCAAGCACCTTGTCCCAGAAGATGCAATGCTAAAGAATGGAACTGTGGTGAAACTTGTTATAAAAAATACAAAACATGTGAACATAGGTGTGTAGAAAAATGCCACTCAGGTTCATGTCCACCTTGTTCAGAGAAAGTGCTTACATCATGCAATTGCAAAAGCAAGTCTGAATTGAAAAAATGTACTGAATCTTTTTGGCGCTGTGATAAAGTATGTGGAAGGCGTTTCTCTTGCAATGTTCATGTTTGTGAAGAATTATGTCACAAACCTGGAGATTGTAATACTTGTCCATTTGAAAAAAATAGAACTTGCCCATGCGGTAAGAAAAAATATACTATATCTTGCAAACAACAGCAAGCACCTACTTGTGGAGATACTTGTGGTAAATTGTTAGATTGTGGAGCTCACTACTGTAACATGAGGTGTCATACGGAAAAATGTGGACAATGTTTAGAAGTTGTAACAAAAACTTGTCGTTGTGGAAGCTTTCAAAAAGAAACTGCTTGCATAAAAGAATTTCACTGTAATAAAAAGTGTTCACAAATGAGACTTTGTGGTAACCATTTATGCAATAAAAAATGTTGTGATTGTTTATTAAAAAATACTTTTAATGCTTGTGAAAAAGTATGTGATAATACATTAAATTGCCGTAAGCATAAGTGTTCAGCTCCGTGTCACAGTGGACCTTGTTATCCATGTCCTCGCACTATTGTTATTCAGTGTCGTTGTGGGAATAGCAAAATTACAGTTCCATGTGGAACAGTAAAAAAAATCAAACCTCCAAACTGTAATAAAATGTGTAAAATTCCTCCAATTTGCCATCATCCTAAAAGAGAATCGCATAAATGCCATCAAGGAGCTTGTCCACCGTGTCGTAAAGTTTGTGGATTAACTCATAAAAAATGTGGTCACACTTGTCCAGCGTTATGTCATACAAAAGTTTGGACTAAAATTCAACCAAATGGTGTCACTAAACCAATAGGACCTTGGGAAAATCAAAAAGAAAGATGGGAATATAAAACATTTCCGTGCCCTCCTTGTGAAGTTTCTGTTATGGTTACATGCCTTGGAGGACATGAAACACTACCATGGCCTTGTCACAAAGCTATTCCAAGCTCTTGCCTTAGAGAATGTGGTCAATTATTATCTTGTACAAATCATAATTGTGAAAAACTTTGCCACAAATTAGAATCAACAGCTGAAGACAAAGAAGATAATAAATGTATGGAATGTGAAAAACCCTGTAGTTTTCCAAGACCTAAAGGATGCACACACGTATGTCCAAAGCTTTGTCATCCTCCTCCTTGTGAACCATGTAAACAACTTGTAAAAGTTCCTTGTCATTGTGGTATTAATACTCTCTATATACGTTGTGCTAAACTAACTTCTGCTACTATTGAGATTCGCAATGAACTTCTGCAGTGTGGAAATCAGTGCCCACGGAATGTAAGTTTAATAGTTGTAAAAACTGCATTTAACCCTTTGACTCACGTAATTAAACTAAGCAATTATTACTAAACCTATGGTGTTAGGATTTTTTGGGGTCGCTGAATCCAAATCTGACGTTACGTTTGCAAGAAAATGAAATTTTTCGAACTTTACTCCTAATACATATTTTTAAAACTTTAGATTTATTTGTCATGATTTGTTTATAACAATTAAAATATTGAAAATATCAGATTACTAAAATCGAATTCGTAATCAGCGACATCAAAAACGTAAACTTTAGTAGAAAAAATATAATGTTTACTAAGCTTTTTTTTTAGCAATGAATTTATTCTAAAAAAAAAACTAATTTTTTTATAATTTGTTAGAAATAAAAAAAACTATATCAAATAAATCAAAAATCAGTATAAAAAGATCAAATATAAGTAATCTTTAAAAATATAAAACAATTTGCGTTTGAGTAATTCTACGAAATATAATCAAAATAAGAATACAAAGGCGTGACATATATATGCCACCCCATGAGTCAAAGGGTTAATCTTATGAATTTAGAATTTTATAAAATTTTTATTTTCATTTCAGTATCCCTGTGGTCATCGATGCACTGATAACTGTCATGCTGGTCCATGTCAAAATGCTGAGTCTTGTAGTAAAAAAGTAAAAGTTACATGTAAATGTAAAAGGATAAAAAAAGATTTTTCATGTACTTCAATAAGAGCTGGAAAAGCAATTGTAAAATGTGATGAAACATGTCAAAAAAAGAAGGAAGAGATGGATCGCATTCGAGAAATTGAAGAAGAAAAGAAAAAGAAAGAAGAGGAATTAAAAAATCAAAAAGAAATTGAAATGTTTGAAAAGAAATTTAAACCAAAAAAAAGAGGAAAAGATCGTTATCATAACAAAGAATTATCAGACAATAATGGCAGATCTTATAAATGGATATGGGTAGTTGCTGTACTACTTGCCATATTTTCAGTTGCAATTATGCTGACATTCCAATTAAAGAAAGAATTGCTTTATTTAGGATAAAAAAAACTCACTGTGGGTATTTTTTATATCATAAATTTTATTTATTTTTTTTATTGTTAATCTGTTTTAACTTTATTTTATGATTAACTATTATTTCGGGATTGTTATTTAATTTGTCCACAGTTAAACTGTTAGAAAAAAGTGTTTTTAAGAAAAAACTCCAACCAAAAACTGCAATCGTTGATAAAATAATAATATATTCCATTCTATTAGCAAAAGGAATGCCACAAATTGTATACCATTTGGCTCCATTTTTTGGAGATTGCCCATTCGGTAAGCAGGACCATCCAAAATAATTTTCATCATTGTCTGTTAAACACAAATACTTTCTTTTATATAAAGTGTGTCCTAAAGGTGTTCGCATAGCGACTTTTTCTTGACAAGGACCTATTGGTTCATGCCAACCAATAGATATTTCTGATGTAGGATCTATAAATGTAGCTACAGCTAGAACAAAATAAAAATCATTTATGAATATTTTAAATACAATTCACTAGTTTAAATACTTACCAATGAAAGTGGCGTAGTAGAAAAACATGTATAGTAACATAGCAAAAGTTGCATTGTTTTTCGATGTACTTGCAATAGAATTTACGGTTTTCGGAAAACTCAGCCATATGACACTCCAAAAGATTGTGAAAAGTAAGAAAACACATACTTCAGTATGGATATTATAAATATCGTGCAGCGGATGATAGATTGGAATGAACAAAAGGACTCCTCCCGGCATGCCCAGAAGAGCCGCTACAATAGTACAACCAGATTCTTTTAAAAAACTAAAAAATATCATTGCATAAGTTTACAGCTGTTAAAAAAAGAAAAGTTGCAGTATAAAAAGTTTCTCTCACGATCTGTGAAGATCCCATTTCTTTGTTTTTCCAAATACAATAAACCGGGTGAAGTGGAACCAAAAAGTAAAACTTGCAGCAAAAGTAGCGTGAAAATAAAAAGAAGTCCAAGGTACATAGTAATGCCTGTCAGAAATATTAGGGTCTGTGTCATGCCAAGTCCAATGCATATACCGTACACCTATTACATCGTATGGGTAATCAATTAAAACTGTTACTAAACCAACAGCAAATGGCTCACTCCATTTCGGCAAATTTAATTTATCTACTGCTACTGAAGCAGGATAAATGAAAACTGTGTCTAAAAATTTAGGTGATGACATTACGATATGCGAAAATTCAATGCGTTTTACAAAAATCTAGTTAAATTAGATATTTACAGATTAATATGATATATAGTGGAAGGCGGCGACCCAAGAAAATTATTGGAGATTGAGAATGCCAAAAATTGTCAATGTCTGGAAGATTGTAAGAAACAGTTTCCACAACCAAACCGTGCAGTATAATTCCCATCCACAAGTGAATAAATCGGCCTCCATTTTTTAATGCTATAATATAAATTTTAATTTAAAAACTGGGTGAATAAATACATATGTAGAATTATTACTTAAAGTTTGTATTTTAGTATAAATCAAGTTGAAGTAAATAGATGAAAATTCCAAGTTATGTATGTGAATGTGTGATTTACACTTAAAAATAATTTGAAAATAATTTAACTATTTATTTTTAAAAATAAGATATTAAAAGTTTTGCCGTTACTCCCACCGCATACCTCTGAATGTATAAAGTTTTTTATTTTTAAAAAAATGGTGGCACCGAACATACCCTACACAAAGAAAATTCTACACGCCTTTGTTTTGTATATACGAAAAAACAAAAGGCGTGTAGAGTTTTTTTGTGTAGAGTATGTTCGGTGCCAAAATGATTGCTTAATTTTAAATGATTGTAAAAGTAAAAACCATCTTAATGTGAATTTAATGCAAAATTAGAAAGTAAAATGTTTAGAAACTTTTTAGCGACGTGTAAAATTTCTCAAATAAATATATAATTGATAAATTTATTACCATGATATAGTACGACGAAACTGCCGATGATAACTAAAAGTTGCGTAAATAGGTAACTTTTTTGGGCTTTCCATAGAACACTAACGTCGTTGAATGCCACGAACCAGTCCCAAAACTTTAAAATACGTGGTTGAAATATTAATAAGTGTTTAGTTTCAATGAAAAAGAAAAAGACTTTTTTGTTACAAATTGTCTAAAAAATTTTGTAAATGAGACAATTATGTACACCATTTAGCGATGTATTATTTAAATAAAATTAGTTAAATTTTTTAAAATCTTAATAATAACTTACTCCTGTATACTGTATCTCACTTTTCTCCATAGCAAAACCAGATATTGTTGAAAAGTTCATTCTTGAAATTTTATGAATGCTTCTTTTACCAACGATATTTCTCACCTTAATATTATTGAGAGACTCAAATTTTATCTTGCATATTTTTTTACGTTACGCAGTCTTTATTGATAGGAGAGCAACCCGCAGAAACGATAAGGAGATGATTAAATTTATCCAAAAACAAACGTTGTACATTAAAATAATTTCAGCATCAAATCCACTAATTTCGGTTGATCGCAAGCGGGCTGAAGTGCGTAGTGGACTATTTTATAATTTAGGAAGATAATAATTTATTAAAAAAGTTATATTGTCTGTTAGATAAAGAAGTTTCAAATTGTTTGCTTAGATTTTGGCCGATATATCAAAAGGTATAAATGTAATCAGTGAACGAAGAAAAGATAAAAGCGTGTTTGATAATCGCGAAAGACTTTACATGTAAATAAATTTAAAACAATATGGTCCTGATCTAATATATTATTTACATTAATAGTGACTCAATTTTACTTTTCTTAAACGCTAAATTTTTTTTTTTTTTTTTTTTTTTTTGTAAATTATATAATAATTAGTAGCTTTAAAAGCATATAGAAACTGCACTACTGAACATTTGAAACTATTTCACTTATGTTGAGTAAAAAAAATTGATACATACTTTGCTTCTATCCATTCATTGCGATTCATTGCTTGAGGTCTTAAGTGTGACAAAATTGAATAAGCAGCCAATTCGCCAGCTTCTACTGCTCCGTCAATGGTACCAGGCCATTGAGTAGCATATTCACTTGATGCAAACTTAATTCTAACAAAATAGGTTTCAATGATCTTTATGTAGCTGCAGAAGTAAACAATTATTAGTAAACAATTCGTAACATGTTACCTCCCGTAAAATTCTGATAAAACATTGGAATGATTCCTCAAGTGCCCGGGCTTTAAAGCACACATAGGACATCCGCTCATTAATGAAGAGCAATCTTTTTCAGAATATTCGTCAAATATCACATTCTTGTCTGTAAAATGCTTGCTTAAATCTTGCTTAACAAGTGGATCCTGATTATCTGACATTGGATTTAAAAATCCAGAGATGTAAATGTTTTCTTCACCGACACAAGTTGCGTCATAAATTAATCTAAAATTTATTTTGCGATTTTCAGCTCCTATTATATTTTTTACGGAGTTCTCAAGTTCGTGCAATTTCGAGCATGATGCAAAGAAAAACGTATTATTCCCTGGAGCATAAGACCTATGAACTCCTTTCAAATTTGGGGGTAAGTCTGGTGCAAAGACTATTTTGTCACTTTGATATGGCGGAAGCGCAATTATTACGTAATAGCATCTGCAAAACAAACTTTAATTTAATACTGAAAGTTGCTTTTAATTTTGTAGTAAAATAAACCAAAAATACTTGTAATGCTTTTGGTTAGTATAAATATGGGCCCTATCGTCATTAAATATAACGTGGTGAACAGTTTCCTGATAATGAATTTTACATCTTTCTTGAATATTATTTGTTAATGATTGAGCTATAGTAAGTGCACCACCCTGTAGAAACCGATATTATTCTCTTTTAGAATTTTAATTTTACTAAAAAATAATTAGACTTATTTTTCGCGTTGCTTTTCTTTTTCAAAGTATTTTTTTTTTTTTTTTTTGAGAAAGCATTCTGCCATTTCAGTTGGCAGCAATTTTCTTTTGTGATCTAATCAAGCTTTAATTACACTTATTTTAATTACCAAAAACATTTATTTATTATGAAGTTATTATGTTAACTGAAAATTGAACAGAAAAAGAGAAGAGAAAATACAAAAATTTACTAATCCAATTAAATTTGTGTAATTAATAATTTAACTTACTTTTGAACTGAAAAATAACTTTTTTAAAACAGTTTGCGAGAAATTCGATTACTCATGCGTATAATATATATCTGATTCACGGTGAAAAGTAATTGTGGTCTGTGAGACGTAATCTTCAATTATTGTTTTTTGCACGCGCATAATATGAACTGCTTATTACAAGTCACACGTTTTTTAAAAAAATAGTCTAAGCAATCAGCGAAAATGATTCTTGTGACGAAAATCATTTGTTTCACTAACTTTTTGCGCAATTTACAAATCTATTATAATGAGTAAATACGTGTTGGTAATTAATTATCGCAAATTACAACTTGATTTTTATTGTTTCATTTTCTTTTTTGAAACTTTGAAGGCTAATTTTTAAGATTTTTTTTTATATACGTTAATGAAATATAAATAAAATTTATGATAATAACGATTTTCTTGTTTGTTAATAAATATATTAATTTATATAGAATGTTCTTTACTTTTATAAAGTATCGATTGGAATCTCCTAAATTCATGCTTAATCTTTTGAGAAATCCACCTGCGCCGTGCAGCATGACAAAATACCAAAGTGCAGAAACGTTTGCTAGATCAGCAATTCCTGTAAACGCGGAGTAATTTATAATATCAAATTAAATCTTAAAAATTTTTAAAGTTTTACTTACCACATGTAACGTAGACTAAATTACGGCATACGGAACGCGATTTTTTAAAACATACTAAACGACGTATAACTAATTCAACACTTAAATTTGCTAATTTTTCATCTAATGGTCGATGCCTAAAAACATTAAAATGCACTTTTCTACTTGCTCTGTCCATCTTAAAATAAAAAAATATTAAACTTTTACTTTCAATTTAAATTCTTTACATACAAATAATTAATCTTAAATGTAATAAAGAACATACCGTTTTAATGAAGAAATTAACCTCAGCAGCAACATAAAATGGTACTTCATCTCCTAATAATTTATCATGTTGGTAATGAATAATTTTTCGGTTATCTGAGAATTTTTCACGCCTTTTTGCAATTTGTAACATCGCCAATAAATTGTTTAATCGAGATTGCAATTCGTGTCCGTAAAATGATTTGCTTTCTCTTTTAGACAACAGTCTTCCACCGAAAGTAGCTAAAATATAAATTGTTTATTTTATTTCTATAATAATTACTAATTTTTCCTATTATACGGATGAACACTATCCCGTCATGAATATTGACCACGAAAAGAATCTCACCTAGAAAAAACCACGAAAATATCCTTCATCAGAAGTCGCCACGAAAAGAATCCCATCTAACAAACGTGCCACGAAAACTGTATCCCTCTTAAAAACGTGTCCGCGAAAAATATAATAGGGGTGAAAATAGTTTTTGCGGACACCTTTTTAAGAGGGATAGTTTTCGTGGCATTTTTATAAATGAGATTTTTTTCATCGCGTTTTTATAGTAGAGATTTTATTCGTGGCGTTTTTGTAGGTGAGATTTTTTTCATGGGGAATGCTGATGGGGGATAGTTTTCCTGGAATTTCTGAGCGGGATAGTCTTCATCGGCACCGGCGATGTATGTATTTAAATTTCCAAATTAAATTTCACAATCAATGTACAATTTTGAAGATAAAATAAAATATGTTTATATATACTAGTATAGACGAGTCTATAACGACCTGCGGGTTACAGATTCGATTTCTTGATATATATTTTCAAAAAAGTCGTTTATATTGATTTTTTTCATAAAAATTTCTTAATAAATACTTATTTCTCCTTTAAACATGAAATAAGGTCATGAATAATTTTGGATAAAATTTAAAACAAAATTTGTCGATATAGTGTGCATAAAATAAAATTTTATGCACTGTTTTTGGTACTAAACAGTACGCAAAATTTGATTTTACGCACTAAATCAAAAAATATTTTTCGATGCACAGGTCAACAGGTGCGTAAACTGCGATTTTACGACCTTCTACGAAACAACGTAAAACTGAATTTTTCGTCTAGTAAGGGTATAATACGCGATTTTACGCTCCCGCAAAACAGGAAGTAAAAATGAATGCCCCGTAGGTTCATTCGTACGTACTATGTACGTTATACTTTCCTGGGCCGCTACCACGCCCCTTGATTTATGCATCTGTGCATCGAAAAATAATGTTCGTCACACGGGCATAATTAGACTTTTACACTCTAGCGCGATCGCGAAGCGAAAACCATTTTACGCCCTTGTGGCGAAAAGTACTAATGCATTACTCTTTTTAGATTCAAAAGAGAATTAAATAAAATTAATTAAATAATTAAAATAATTAATTAAACGCATTTCAAAAGAGAATGTGATATTGAGATTAAGGCGGTAAAATTATAAAAATCGAGTTTTTAAAGGTTTAATAATAAAAGTAGAGTTTTGAGAATTAGAATAGAAAATAAAAAAAAAAAACTTAAAAATAGTGACATGCTCTAATTGTTATTGGTTTTTATTTTTTATTTAATAATACTTAGGTAAGAAAAAATATTTGAATATAATTTCAAATTTTTAACCTCTAAATTTAGTACGAGGTTTACGTTAAGGTTAAAAGTTCTATACATTACTGAATTATTAAGGATTCATGAAATTAGGTATAATAGAAAAAATATTTTGAACGTATGTAATGGATTAATTCCTAATATGCGCAATGAAAAACGAGCGCGCATATATAGCGCGCATGAATTGCTAGTTTATTTAAAATTTTTTTAATTTAAATGTGATGATCATCGAAAATTTTTCGGATCTGGTGCTGATGCGACTTTTTACTAATGCTTTAATTGGTATCGAAAAATGTGTTAAAATTTAAACCAAATTTGTGACTCATAAGTTCGTACACTCTCCTATAGTTTAATTCTGTATTATTTCAAATTTAGTTAATATTACAAAAAGTTGATTTTAATTTTAAATTATTTGAAAACAGTATTATGGATATATATACCTGTTCTTTCTAAAATTAAAATATTCAACCCTGCAGAAGACATTCGACCAGCTGCTGTTAAACCAGTTATACCAGCGCCAACAATTATGACATCATAATCAGTTTGGTCTTCTTCAACTATGTCATTATCATTAAAGTCTAATGAAAGCTTTCTTGATTTTAAAAATATTTTATCTATGATCATTGTGAATAATACACCATTAAATTTGGTAAAAAATACTGCTAAATTTTGGTGTAAAAAAGAAAATATATTAATGACTGTTGAATAATGGTCTGTCTTGCTTTAACTTACGCAGTGGCCACGGTAGCCACCTGAATTGGCGCGGAAGCCATGTTGGAATCCTTTTCAAACCAACAACACTGCAAGAGTGCAAGTGCGTATGTATCCTCTAAACGCAGACCTGTGGGTGGAATCTCTGGAGTCCTGGACCGAGGAAAATTCGTGATTCTAAACAATTTTTTGACGTTCCGAGTTCCGCCGTCGAACGGTGTGCGTGTACAGTGTACACTGTGCAGTGCAGCTTCTAGCTTGCAATATATGTATATATATATATATATATATATATATTGTACTGCATCGCTT
>UCOM01000955.1:0-55141 GCA_900474385.1 Ormyrus pomaceus
ATCCTTATTTTTGTTCTCATATCTAAAATAACGATACAAAATAGTAATTTTTACTCCTTTTTTTCTCTCAGTGTATAGTTTTAACAAGATATATAATTGAAAGTAAGAAATTGTGAGAATATTTATCCCGAAAGAGTTTCTTGCCGTTTTTGTTTTACGTTCTTCGCAGCGAATAACAATCACTGCATATAGGATTCTCTCTTTCCACCTCTCCCCGATTCAATAAATGCGCAGAAAGATAAGATGAGCACTCGGATTAAACGAGTTAATTGCACCGAACGCGCGATCCCGATTCGCATATTGAAAAATGACGAGGCTCGAATCTCCTTTATTCATCGAGCCAACTTCACGTATTCGAAGACAAGTCATGTTCCTTAATGGCTGGAACACTTATCTTCCGAGCGTACGTGACAAAACTTCGGCTCGCTTGTAAACTGCGAACCGATGTTGTTTCCTGCCGAGGCGTTTCCTTAATTAAACGCGCGCGGGGCACACATCGAAGCGCCTTTAATTACCAGAGCGCAAGCCGGAATCCGATAAAAAAGAGCGTCGATAAAACGCGCAAACCACTTAATAATCAGCCCGCGACATCGGGGAAAAATGGCCGAGAAAAAGCTCAAAAACTAAAGGTCGAGCTTAGCATCTGAAAATACACCCGAGGAAGGCCCCTCTCTCTCTCTCTCTCTCTCTCTCTCTCTCTCAGGAAGCTTGCAAAATTCCCGCCCGGATCGCAATACGTTACGAGAATAAACGCCGTCAGTCGTTTCCTCGACGTGCTATTACCGACATAAGGAAACGACGAGCCAGCAACAGAGAGCGCGCGCGCGCGCGCGGGCACATGCATGCATGCGCGCTGACGTCAATTTCCGAGTGTCTCTCTCTCGCGCGCGCGGGCACCTGGCGGCAGAGGCGAGGTGCACACGCACGAGCTCCGATGTACTTTCGTTTCTTCTTCTTTTCTCTTTTCCTTCCGCCGCACCGCACGCCCATCTGTTTGATCTGTCTCGGGCGTGTGCTAACTTTGCGTGGGACACTCGGCCCGAGAGGGAGAGCCCCAGCTGGGGGAACAAAGGGGTAGACTTGGCGGTCGAGGGTTTTATCTCGCGGTGGGGGAGCCTCGCTTTGCCAAGCGGGGGAGATAAACTTCTGTTTATACTAGTTGGAATTTTCACGAGATAAGAGGAGCTGCGAGAGGGAAAAGCGGAGTTTAGGAAGAAACTGGATTTGCGGTGCGTTCGAGTTGGGAGCGAGGAAAATCGAGGACGGCAGGAATTAGTCGAGGACCGAGGGGCCGCTTTCCTTTTGTAAGCAGGTTTGGGCTTTGGGTCCCTTTCGGCTTTGGGTCAGGAGATATGCTCAAAGTTTTCCCTTCGATATTATGCAGATTATGCAACAACCAGTTTTAGGCCTTTTGAGGTTTCGTTCGAGACTTCCGCTGCCTTGGGTTCGGTGCTCGTTTCTTAGGTTACTTTCTAAATTAAATATTCGTTCGGTTAATTTTTACTTTTACTATTAATTTAATTTTCACAATGACGCTTGTCATATAATCTGTCATTTTTTTTCGCAAGTCGTAAGAATCGATGTGAGAAATACTTTCACTGACTCGGATTTCGTCAAATTGTAACGACATTTGTTTCGATTTTCTGGCTTTGTAATATATTTTAACAAAAATTATCTCTGCATGACCAAGGGCAAAGAAAAAGATAATTAAGCCTATATGTTGACAAAAAATTACAGTTCGCGTAAGTCAATAAGTGAACGCGATAAATATGTGTAAAAAAAACTCTCCAGTTATTCTCAATCAGATGATTGAAGATTAATATTTCATGAACATTTTCATAATCAATTTTTTTTTCTCTTTTAAATCCCAAATTAAAAACTTTAAACAAACTTGATTTATCGCTGAATTTATTCTCATAATTTGTAATATTCTGTTTATGCTTTAGTTGCTTATTGAAGATTAAGTTTTATTACCGATAATTGCAAAGACTTTTTGTAATTCCCAACTTATATACGCTCTTGTAATTTTACGCAAAGATTACAAGTTTTGTCGTTAACGCTGCCATTATCTTTGTTTTTATCTTCGCCTTCGTACAAGCTTGAATATTGTTTCACGAGTTTTTGTCGAATCGTTACAGAATCGAGGGAAAAACTCGCGTGTACAAAATTAACGAAATTCGAAGTCAGCAAAGGTAAACGTCGACTTAATTAAATCTGACAACTTGCGTAAAAGTTTTTTTTAGTTTGACGCCGTTTCGAAGCGTCTTGATAAACCAATAGATAAGTTTCGTAGGATGCGGATGTAGTGGATAAACTAGTTTTAATCAACTGACCTCTGCACTACTTCTGTATACTAAAATATGTTTGTTTCTATTTTTAAATATTTTTCCTTTTAAGTAATTATACTTATAAAACTTTATCGTACGTAATTTATTATCAAACCTAATTATACGCTTTTACAAGGAAGAGCTTGGGTTTTTAAAAAAAAAAACTTATTATTTCTCGAATTGAATTTTAACGTGTAATATTAACGCAATATAACGCCAGAGGACGCTCTCGAGTTTAATTTTCTTCGACGACACTTTTTTACTGCTTTCAATTTTCACGAAACCTTAACCTACTTCTTGGCCCCGAGATAAGAGAAATGCAATAAAATACGAGGAAAAAAAAAGAGAGAAACGACCGAATTCAATTTCTTCTTTTACAATACGGAAAGCATCAAAGTAGCCAACCGAAAGCCTTATAACATAACGGTAGAAGATCATGCAATTCGACTGGTCGAACAGGAAACGAAAATTATAAAAAATTACTGCAATAAGAAGCTGCACGCGAACACCGCGTTTTCAAGGAAAATAAGCAAATTTTAAAATACTAACTCGCATTATTGGCTCTTGATTCGTTTAAAGAAATCCGAGAGTTCTACAAATTTTCTTGTATTTTGAATGAATCGTTTTGATTGTATCAGTAGAAATTAATGACTACTTTTGTCTGGAAAATATTTTTAAAATCAGATATAACAGTATACAAAAGTTTCCGTCTGCTCATTAATGACAAAGTTATAAAGCTCTTTACATTAATTGAAGCTCGAAAGTTATTTTCGTGTTCGCGTTGATAAAGGCTGAAAAGCTTAAACTCCTATTTTTAGCCGTCATTCCAAACTCCGTTGAAAGTTCCAAATGCTACTTGGAATAAGCTGTACGGAAGCAAAAGCCAGCTTGGAAGTAGATTGAAAGAGCTAACAGGATAGCCCGTCATGATGCAACTTGCTGATTCGTTGAATGCAAAGAAAGAACTGGAGGAACGTTGCATCACTTAAATCAAAATCAATGCCGTCGCGATTCTTTATCAGCTTCTTGACTTTTGTTATTTATGTCGTGTAACAGTAAATAAACATTAATTTAATTATTGGATCGAAATGAAATGATGTTTATACTCCACCTCGACTCAGCTCACTGCCAAGCATTTTTTCTTGATCAAAACGAGAATTAATTTAATTCAAAATAACATTAATATAACTCTAACAAGTGGATTATTATCGTTTTTATTTTCTACTTCCGCCAGTACATCTGGCAGACGTAATAGCAGCAGAATTTCGTGGGTGTCAATCGTTCGCTCTAAAGAGGAAGAGGAGGGTTCAATCACAAGAATTAAGGCAGGCACGTCCACATTATCGCAAAAGGCCAAAGCGGAGGCACGATCGAAAGCGCTAACGGGACGGAGCGTGTCGTGCAGTAACTCGTAGAAACGAAGACCCGAGCCGTGCATACAGTCCAGGAGAGGGAGCAGAGAGAGAGAGAGAGAGAGAAAATGCGGCCGCGCATCAGGCGTACACAAGTGGAGAAAAACAGGCGGAGACGGGGGTAGGAGAGCGAGTGGAGAGCCGTGCCTCACGTACACGAGTTTCCGTGCATGCACGCCTCGGCGTCAGGCAATCACCCCGATAATCGGCTGGCTTATTGCGTTGGAAAAAGCGTGGCGACAAAGAGAGAGAGAGCGAGCCTCGCTTATATATATATATATATACATATATATACGTGCCTCCCCCCACGCGAGCCTCTCTCGTTTGGAGAATCTCCGCGATATTTTCGAGGCCCGCGTCCGTGTGTGCGCACGCACACGCGCCGATCCGGCGTTTTAAAAGGCCGCGCTCGCCTGCACACACGCGCACACGGACACGTGCTCTTTCGCTCTCGCGGACGGCTGGCGAGCTGAGCGAAAGAGAGAGAGAGAGAGAGAGAGAGAGAGAGGGAACGCATGCGACTCTGCTAAACGCAGAGTCCGTAGACGCTCTCCCTCTCTCTCTCTTTTTTGTTTGGGTTCTTTCCAAGGGCCTTTTCGGGCTCGACTTATGTAGGCAGGCCAGGCCTCGAATGTGTTCGCGTCTTTGTTTTGATGTCGCTCTGCGCGCGCGCGCGCGCGCTTCCATTTGAAATTCGTCTTTAAAATCCCCGAGCCTATCTGTTGCGCCTCGGCGGCGTAAACAATGAGAGCGCGAGCGAGCCAGCCGAGTGAAAGGGGAAAGGAGGCGAGAAAAAGGAAAAAGAAAGAAAAAGGAAAGCCCTGCGGAAAAGTATCGACGACCAGCCCCGGCCAGCCTCGCGGCAATATGGTTGAGGAATCGCAGGGAGTGCGGATCGAAGCGCTCTCGTGCAATAATAATAAAGGCGCACACCGCCTGCATGCAGCCGCGCGAGGTAACTCACCGATCGAAAGCAGTTGAAATGCAGCAGCGTCGACGGCCGATGATCTTCTCGCACTGTTCGGCACACCACCCGAGCCTCTGGAGTCGCTAGCCGTGGGTCAAATGTTCGAATCGGGCCCCATGGCTGCTAACTACTTGCTCTTGCTTTCGGGCCTCAGCTCTCCTGACACTTCAGCTACTTCCCCGTACCTGGTCCTTCTTCTCTGGGTCGAAGCAAGGCTCTGCACGGATCTCTTCTCCTCCGCTGCTCTCTCCGCCTTTTCCGCAGCTTTTACCAAACCGAATAATAGCACTACTGCTGCGGATATAAAGTCCTGCACTCCGGGGCACCTGATGCTGCCTCGTACGTCCCTGCTAAGCTCGCGGCTGGCTCCGTATGCATTTGGGAGGATAGTTGTATGACAACAAAGTCTGCGCACACGCACGCACACACTTGATATATCGGGGCCCGAAGAGAGCAGTGCTACCTGACAGGCAGCGCAGTTGGAGGAGATCCGTACGGGACGAAGGTCTGTTGCCAACTGGCCCAGGCACGCGAGAGCTACGCTTTTCTCTGTGACAGCAGCGCAGGCCGCGAGAGAGACGCACTGAGCCTCGGCCAGGCTTGCCAACCGCGCCTGAGTTTACCACGGCTCGGCTGCTAGCGAGCACATCTCTCGGCGGTGTGTGCGCTGCGCACGCACACAATCGGAGCCAGACCAGTACAAAGACGGAATAATAATGCGTACGGACGGAAGAGGGACTCCCACTCTCTACTTTCGCTGCTGTTGCTGCTGCTGCTGCTGCTGCTGATGCTGAAGCTGGCTTGATTGCGCGATGGATTCGGTTCGCTGCTGAGCGTGCAGCGGAAAGATTCCCGTGGAAACTGCCTGCAAATCACGGGAAATGTGGGTGTGACATAGGATGTCCGACACTGCTATGGTTTAATCCTTTCGCGTACATTTATTGAGATTAAATTACGCGCTGTACATTCTGATATTTCGCGATGAATGTTAAATGATGAAATTTTAGCTTTTGGGATTTTTAAATACTTTTTATATATTTGAATTTTAAAGTCAACTTTTTCTATTTGTTCAAGTAAGCAAAACCTTTTTTTTAAATGTAAATTGCTTCAACAAAGTTTCAATTTGTTCTTTAAAGGTTCAAAAAATGTGTTTGCGCTTTTTTGTGCAAAGTATACGAAGATGGTCATACAAGACTGAGAAATTTTAAGAAAATAGTGCAAAATTCTTCGAAATTTCAAATAACACGTTCGATTATTCTAAATTATCTTCAATATATAAAATATATAAAAGATATTAGTGTTTTGCATGATAATTAATTATCTATAATAATAAAACACTTTAAAAGTGTGTCAAAGCTAATAAATTATTGCAACTCTCAGTGGCTTTAAATTTCAACGCTTTAAAAGGATAATATTTTTAATGTTCCATTAGGTTTTTATTTTGTTTTGAAAATAAAGTATATATAGCTAGCAAAATGCAAAGTTCAACAATTTTTCCTTGTTAGATATCTGTTCCAACTACGAATCAAGATAAAAGATTTATTTAAAGCTCTACTGTGATAATCTATCATCATAATAGTAGGAAATTTTGTTGTTTCAATTTCATCTAAATATTTTTTTTTACCAACATAAAGACTGAACAAGGGTGAAACATTAGACATAACCTTATCGATCTAACTTCTAAACAAATTTTATTTTTAAAACATACTTACTTGATTAGCAGGTATAGTTCAGCCGAGAGCATATGTGCCGTCAGCGTCAAGAAGTAGAATGAGACATTCCGCTTTCTTCCTTTATCTTCTTTTCGGCTCAAGCCTAACGTTCGGAGTCAATTATAGCCAGTACGCGCAGCTCCTTTTAGCAATTTTCCATTTGCTTTATTTCACCCGAGAGCCTCCTTCCCTTCCTGCAAACTCATCATCTTCCTTCTCCCCTTACGAGTCGATCCTTTTAACTTTTTTTATCGCTGCAGTCGCGGCTGATTCAGGAGCTCGTCAATCCGTGCACATCGTGAAACAACGCGATTACGAGTCAAAGATAGACGTTGATCTCCCCCGACCTCTTGTTAATAAGCAACACAACAATTATTCTGGCGATTAAAATGCAGTAGGCGACGAGCTTGATCTCGAGCCAGACAATCCAGAGATGGGCAGGATTTTCCGTTTTTGAAACAGAAAATAAATAGTTCACGGTTATTTTAACCTGCCGAGGGTGCAAGCACAGCTCGTCAGGATCTTTTTCGTTAAAAACAACCCGAAATCTAAAGCGTATTAACAGCCAAAGAGCGTTTCCTTTGTGCGCTGCTCCGACATTATATCGATTGCGTCTGCTGCTGGCTGCTACACAAAGGAACGGAGCGAGAGTGCAGGCAGCAATGATGGTCGCCTCGGGTTCGCGCACCTCTTCGTTCAATCGCTCTAACCTCGATCCGGAAACGTTGGACGACTCGGCCGCGAAAACGATCTACTTCCGAAAAGATCGAGGGATACGCTTGTCGGATTCACGAGAGCTGTCAATTAAATTTTCGCTGCGAAAAACTCGTTGACTTTAGCGCAAAAAACGGGCTGGTCTCTCACGAAGTCTGCTTGAGCAGTTGGCAGCCCTACCGATCATCTGACAATCAGCTGTAGCGCTTTGGTGCGTGTTTATCACGCGCAGAGGTCGACACCTACTACTTGCAAAACGCGCTGTCCGGTCAATTTTTTTTACCGATTTACGATAAGGGAAATTTCTACGAAATTATAGTGACACAGCTGTATATAGCTGCGATGCGTCCTCAGAATGCGTGTACACGGCATGGTAAATGCGACTAGCACACTTTCTGTAAAGTTTTTGACACTTTCATAAAATTTTTTATCGAAGTAAGTAAGAGTATTTTTCAGCAATGCTTTAAATTAATTTGAGAATTATTTGAGAGTGAAAAAAAATCTTTTTTAACGTAAATTTGAAGTTTTTTAAAATTTAAATAGTTTGAGGTTAAGTTTAGAAAAAATGAAAACTGAAAATTGGGTTTTGAATTTTAATTGTTAAATTATTAAATTTTATTTTAATTTTATAATTTATAAACTCAGATCTATATCTGTTTGCAATTTATTCAATATTCATATTTTTGATTAAAAATTGTATTTATTATATTTTGTTTTTATTTCAAATATACTTTTATTATAATAAATTAATATTTTTTTAGCATGTCTGGACGTGAAGGTGGCAAGAAAAAGCCTCTGAAGGCTCCAAAAAAGGATTCAAAAGATCTTGACGATGATGATCTTGCGTTTAAGCAAAAGCAAAAGGAACAACAAAAGGCCCTTGCAGAGGCTGCAAAAAAAGCAGGTCAAAAAGTTCCTCTTGTCACTGGTGGCATAAAAAAATCTGGAAAGAAATGATCCACGTATTTTAATTTATTAAAATTTGCATTAAATATCTTATACGAAACTGCCACTGGAATTCTGGTTGTACCTATTTTTCACTACTGATTGTATGTAATTAAAACAAACGACTGTTCTACAATGAGTGATTACATTTATAAGTAATAAAATGTTACAGTTTTTTTCATAAATATCTTATTATTTTAAAGTTCACATTAAACTAAGTTTATCCTAATATATAATTGTTGTTCCATGTTTATCGATAAAGAAATAAAATTACTGCAAGATTTTTATTCAAATGAATAAAAAAATATATCTTGTACAAATATAGCCATATATAACAGATCATAATATACTCAATTACTATCAAACATCGATAAGTAAGAAAACTGTAAGTATGTATGGAGACTTCAGAGTATTTAGCTATTTGATCTCAGCTGTAAAAATTGTTAATTTGTAAACATAAAACCATTAAAGAAAAATGAATAGTATTTGGAATTGCATTTCATTATTCGTAAATAAATAAAAATAGCACAAAATATTGTGCTAAATTAATCTTTATAAAATCCTTGTTATTAGGTAACATTAAATATAATATTCTTTAGGTTAGACCTCTTGCAATTGGTAGAAGAATTTCTTTATTGTGCTCAATAAACAATAAAGAAACTTTTGATTTGCATCATCCTGAAGGTCATGAACCTCGTATACCACTCTATGTTGAAAGGGAAGGTGAAAGCATACCAATTAAGAGGGCAAGGTAACGTGATATTTGATTAAAATTATATTTTTAACTTTAAAAGAAATTTAATTAATTTCATTTTAATTTTTCGTTTTAAAATAATGATTTTATGAACAAGTTACAATTTTAATTTTAAAAACTTAAATATTTATTTAATAATATTTGTTTTATTCATAAAATTTTTATGTTACTTGTTAGATTATTGTATCAATCTCGTAAACGTGGAATGTTAGAGAATGGCCTTCTTCTTAGTACATTTGCTAAAAAATACTTAGATAGTTTTAATGAAGAACAACTTAAACAATATGATTGTTTAATTAATTTACCATCAAATGATTGGGATATATTTTATTGGGCTACAGAAGTGAAACCAATACCACCAGAATTTCAAAATGAAATCATGGATTTACTGAAAAAACATATAAAAAATGAAAAAAAAGAAGCACGGATTGCACAACCAGATTTATATTAAGTAATTTATTAGTAATATTTATAAATTTATTTTAAGCTAATATGTGTTTTGGAAGATTGAAAAGAAATGTTATTGTTAAATACAAGTAGTATTTATTTTTATTAAAAGACAATAAATTTTATTTAAAAATATAAATTATTTACATTTATTATCTATTTACATCTGAACTTTTTAATAATAAAATTAATTTTTACAACATACACTAAAAAAAAATATCATTCCATAAACAAATAGCAAGACAAACACTATAGAAAATTTATATATCGTTGTGGATGATCTTTATATTGTTTTTGTTGAGAAAACTCTACAAGACCAGGTCCAGGTGCTTTTTTTGCTGCAGATGCTCCTCGGCGTTTACCTCTTCCTGAACTACTCCCACCTCGTCCTCGACTAAAAATAAAATAATTAATTAATTAAAATAATCTCAACATTTATTGTTATTTCAAAAATGTATAATTACAAAAATAATTAAAAGAACGTAAAATCATAAAAAATTCTTATTATTTCTTACTTTAAATTTGAAGTTATTTTAAAAAATTAACAAAATCATATTTAAATCAATTCAATAGGAAAACATTACCTAGATCCACTGTTACTATTATTTTTATTATTCTTGAACTTTTTATAAATTCCTCCATTGAAATTTCTTTTTCTTTTTTGACCTCCTCCTCCAGAATAGTTACTTCCAGTTTCCGTCCATCCATCGCTACTATAATTTGCGGATGCTTCTGCGGCAGCAGCAGCAGCAGCTGCTTTGTTTGCTTCTTCTTGTTCAGCCATCAATGCTAATAAACAAATAATTTATAAGTATCAATTATATCGAACACCTTTTGTTGAATATTGAATATTTTTTCTGTAAATAATCTTTACCAATCTTTTGAGCTGCATATTTTTGTGTTATATCAAGCAAAGCTCTTCCATATTTATCAAAGTTGGCTTTAGTTACGTGAGGTATTTTTAACATATCTTCTTCACAATCAGGTAACTGTTGACTCATAGCTCGAATTGCAACCATATTCATAATAGAATTAGCTGAAACATCCAAAGCACCAGCAATCCCATTAACTACTTCAGCTAACTCTTGATAACATTTTTGTTTTAGCTCATTTAAGTCTTTATTTAGGTCTTGATTATCGACTGCGCTCGTCACTTTAGAAACAGTAGCCACTCCCGATGATGAAGCTGAAGTTTCTTCTTTTCTCACTTGTAAAAATATCTAAAACAATTTGAATTGAGTTAGTTCAAAATAAAAAAATAAAATAAATAATTCAAAAAAAACTTATATACCCTTGTATTTGAAGTCATAAGATTTTGTGCATTAGGTCCGATTCCAACATAAGAACATGTGATTTCGTTGTTTACATACAAATTTTCTTTTAAGTAACCATCAATTACTAATTTGTGCATTATTCGTTCAATTTCACTTTTTGGCCAAGATTTACCATTTCCATATAAAGGATGTTTGTCGTGCCCTGCATAAATATTAATTATTTATTTTTGGTAATTGTTCAGTATAATTATAAATAATGTATTAATGCTACTTATGTATACATACCTGAATCTCTAATTTTTTTTAAATTACTTCCTCTATAAACATCTGTAATATACAAAACGGTAACGCTATTAACTCGTTGTTTGTTCAAATCTCGAACGAGTGTAACTAATTCCTTAGCTTTCTCTGTAATATCTTCGTTAACAAAGTATCCCTGTAAAAATAATTAGGAATTTAATTAATTTTATCATGTTGATAATTAAAAAAAATAAAATTTACCTGATTTTTACAATTATCACAAGTCGTCTGTTTCCTAGCCATACAAACAGACCGATCGAATAGTTCTCCAAAATAATTTAATTGTAATGCCCTGCGGCAGTCAGTCTTATTTTCACAAAATGCTACCATTTTAAAAAGATTGTCCATATGCGTTTTTTGTGCTGCTCCGTTAGATGATTGATCCATTTCTATCATTTTTCTGTGCCTCATTACATCACCATAATGGTAATACATGATACACTCAGCATTTTCGCCATCGCGTCCAGCGCGGCCACTTTCCTGATAATAGCCTTCAATTGATTTTGGCAAAGTAGCGTGAATGACAAATCTCACATTGGGTTTATCAATCCCCATACCAAAAGCAATTGTGGCACAAACAACTTTTATCTGAAAAAATAATTTTTTAAATTAATTTTTACATTCTAACTTCAGTTGTAGAAATATTATTTTTAATTGATTGAAAATAAATTTTGAAATATAATTATATTAATACCTGTTCAGAAATCCATTTCCCTTGTATTTCCAATCTCTGATGATCCGAAAGACCGGCATGGTAGCTCAGAGCTTTTATTCGATTAGATTTCATTGTATCAGCAAAAGAATCACAATCTTTTCTAGAGAGACAGTACACAATACCACAATCGTTTTGAAAATTGTTCCTTATCATTTCGATAATTTCATCTGTTGAATTTTTTCCCTTTTTACTTAATACTACGTAATGCAAATTGGGCCTATTAAAGCTTGACATAAACCTACGAAGAATTACAGTAAAATTAATATTGTACTCAGATTAAAAAATACCAAGTAATACAAATTACGAACCATTTCGGTGCTGACATTCCTAACTGATGAAGAATATCTGTTCTCACTCTGGGCGTTGCAGTAGCAGTTAATGCCATAGTAGGAACTCTGGGATATTTTTCTCGAAGAACTTTTAATTTTTTATAATCTGGCCTGAAATCGTGCCCCCATTGACTGACACAATGAGCTTCATCAATCACAAACCTAGCCAACATCCCTCTTTCATACAGAGCTGTTAGCGCGCTACATATTTTTTGTGAAGCTGAAAGCTTTTCAGGTGTTACATAAAGTAATTGTAGCGCTGGTTCTTTTTTTGCCAATTCTCTATAAATCACTTGCGCTTGTTCATCAGTTAAACTTCCTATCATATGAGCAGCATTAATCTACAATTAATAATTATTAAATATTGAAAAATATCTTACTGATTACATTTTTATAAAAATATATAAGAAATAAAAAATGAGATAATTTACTAATAAAACCCTAGAAAAAACCCTATTAAAAACTTTTAATACTTACGTCTAATGAATTTAATTTTTGTACTTGATCAATAATCAGACTTTTCAAAGGTGAGACTACAATAGTTACACCGGGAGTAAGAAGAGCAGGTAACTGATAACATAAAGATTTACCTCCTCCAGTAGGCATTAAAATAAAACAATCAAAACCTAAAATAGCAGCATTAATAGCTTGTAACTGATTTGGCCTAAACTGATACAGGCCGAATTTTTGTCTGAAGACCTATATAAATTAAAATATATTATAAAAATATCTTCTAAGTTTGATAACTTTTTATCAAATATTTCAAGTGAAAACATTTTACTAACATTCATCATTTCTCTTGAGTGAGGATAGTTAAGACTATCAAAATCTCCAGTGACTCCATCATTTTTGAAATCTCCAATAAACTGTGCTCCTCCGTTACTTGATTTGCCACTACTGTTTGAACTACAAACACTTTCTGAAGGTTTTGGTAATGGGTTTTTTTTATTTGTTTTAAAATGTGAATTATTAGGAGAAGTAATTATATTAACTTCAGTTTTATCTAAAACTGGCAATTCACATAGTTGTTGAGTTAGAGACTTCTCCAAACTTTGACCACTCTCGTTGTATGTAAAGTCTTCATCTGCAATATAAACAATCTTTTAGACATTAATAATTATTCGAAACAGTCTAAATTATTGTAATAAATACTAGATCTACTTACCAAAACCACTTAAGGAAGAAATTTGTGGTACCATATCAAGCTTACGTAAGTTTAATTTTTCTTTGCTTGTAGTCGGTTGATTAAATGTCGAGTAAGAATTATCAGTTTTTAAGTTGACATTATTATCACTGGATTTTTTCCAACCGTTAACATTGGATTCATAATGTTGAGGTTCAAAAGAAATTTTAGAATCTGAATCACTGCTAATAGTTTTTAATGTAACCACTGATGAAGTACTTGATCGAGCGGGTGATGTATTTAAAATAGGTGGTGTGATATTATTTTTGTCCTGCTGATCCTTTTCTTTCATAGCTTCTATCTGTTTTATTACTATTGGATCAATTGTTGCTTTCACAGGAACTTTTAACTGAAATCGACTTTTTTTTTTATTTTGAGCTGGAGAACTTTGAGAGCTTTCATCACTTATCTTTTGTTCTAAAGAATATGGTTGAGATCTGTTATTTGATGGCGAGTCTTCAATTTTTGAGAATGAACTGATTTTTATAATAGGACTGCTATTAACAAAACTGTCGCTGTGAAAATTATTTGATTTGTCATCTGTGTTTTGTTTTTTAATACTAACAGGTGAATTTACAAAAGCTGATGAAGGTGAATAATTAAAATCTTCTTCACAATTAGTAAGCGAATTATTAAGAAAATCTTGTAATGCTCTTTTGTCTTCTAAATATCGAGAATCTTCTTGTTCTTGTGAGCTTTTATTTTCCAATTTCTTTTCTGTTAAACGTATTTTTGCTTTTACCCGTTGGTACAAGCTTCGTAAACGTTGAAATGTTTCTTCATCAAATTCAGGAAACTTCAACAAAAGTGGGGTAGGAATTTTATCAAACGCTAAAAAAAATTTTTCTAATATTTGAATTTGAATGTCCTTGAGATTATTTTTTCCTGCCTCTAATTCTTCTTTAGAATCCTAGAATTAAGAATATTAATTATAAATACAAATAAAAAATGTTTTATTGAATAATGATACTTCATATTTTACTTACAGTTAAGGATTTGGAAGAAATCAACGGATCAGTGTTAGTGGTATCTATCCAACTGTTTAAACTTTTACTTAAACCTAATGGTTTTAAATTTGAATTGAAATCAAAGTCTAATATATTTTCATTACCAGATTTTATATCATTTAAGTTAGTTAATTCTATTTTTCTATTATCTGTTGAATTTTTTGTTTTCAAAGGTGATGAGCAAGATGACGTATCACTATCTATGACTTTTGTTGCTTTTCTAAAACTTTTTGCCTTCTTTATTGTTTTTCTGGAATTAGAATTTTGAAAATTTCTTTCATCATCTGTAGACGAATTTTCATCTATTAATTGACCAAAATCATCATTTACATTTTCATTATTATTACACTTTACTTTTTCAAGTTCAAAATTAAAATTATTTTGATTATTTAGTCTCTTTGAAACAATCTCTTTTTCACTGTCTGAATCATCAATTATGTATTGACTTGATAATTTATTGTTATTTGATGTAGATTGTGTAGTTAATTTATTTTGTTGTGGTTTGAAATTTTCATCATCTTCAATGGAACTATTCTAAAATGTACCAAAATTTTATTGAAATTTTTTTTATCATTTACTGTATTTAAAATTTCAAAACTTACAATTGATATAATAGAATCCATTTGTTGAACAGTCCGAACATTTTTTGGTTGAATTGGAAAATCACTTGTTAAATCAATGTGACTGGATGAACTAATTGTTGACTTTGTCTGATCAGAGTTGTTTCCATCATTTTCGGGTTCACTTTCATCACTTACGATTGAACTGAGAATTTCAAGAAAAATATTAATTATATTATTAATATTATTATTGTTATGATGTCTATTACTAAAACTTGTAAAAATTTAATTCTTACTTGAATTTCAAACCTTCTTTCTTTGGTACAGTTTTCTTTAAGAAACCAGAAAGGGTGGGTTGGAGTTGGTATCCTTTTGAATTAGACGTTTTCTTACTCGAAGCTTTTGACATGTTGTCATTCCTAATAAATCAATCAAATAAAATTAAAATTTATACAACTTTAAGAATATAGGTTACCAAAAATACCGGTACTATACCTTTATTTTCTTGTTTTAACAAAAAATAATTAAACTAAAAATAACTTAAGTTTTGCCATATCATTCCTTCAATTTGTTGAACACTATACACAATAACAAAACAAATGAATGAAGTCTCAAGCCAACTGTAAGTGCCATTATCGAAATTTTTGAAATGGCCGGCAACCACATAATGTTTCTTTTGTTTGTGACTTTGGCGCGCGTTTTTCGCTCAGTAGACTTAGGTTATACTAGGTTATCATCAGAAGTTCAGAATTCAGAAATTACTGCAGCGCCAAAAATAGCGCGTGAATTTGAATGAGTTAGCAGCAATGTCTAATTGAAGCTGCATGTCTAATAAAAATAATTATGTTTCATACATAATTAATATATTATGATAGATTGATAAGATACGTTTGACTAGGAGCTATCCATAATTCTCGTAGATCTAGAATATTTCAGAAACTCTAATTTTGTTCGTAAGTGACACAATAAGAAAAATTGAGTATAACCAGCCGTAAAGAAAGAAAAAAATACTTTAAATATATTCATTTTTACTTTTAACGTTATTATTTATTATTCGAAACCAGTGTAAGCCGTGTAACTGTATTCTCTCTAGCCCTGCAGTGAATCTTACTGCGCATGTATTCTCTAAGGTCTGTCACTCACATGTGTATACGTCGATCGGATAGCCTGCTAGTGCTAACTGCTAAGCTATCTACTTGCGTAGCGTTATTTTGATTTTGAAGTTACATTATTGTGAGCATTTTATGGAGTTAAAAATCTATTTTATCAATTGAAATTATAATTAACTAAAATTAGTTTAAATAGTATTAATATTAGTTATATATAGAAAATATCTGAGCTAGTTGGAATTAATTTAAATTTTGAGGTTAAAATGGCGGATCGCTTAACTCAATTACAGGACACAATTAATCAGGTAAAATAAATAAATATAATTTTTTATTTAAGTTTATTACTTTTTCTAACACAGTTTGTTGTTATTTCAGCAAGCTGAATATTTTTGCAATAGTGTTGGAATTTTGCAACAGTATTCAACACCAAGCAAATTTCCAGGATTTGATAGAATTAGTACTCCTCAACAGCCAAATCAGCCCCAAGAAGGTAAATAATATATTTTTATAACAGATTTAATATTTTTAATTTAGATATTATCAATGATAATTTATATACTTAACAATTTATAGATTATGCTGCACTCTTTGCTACACTGATTGCAAGATGTGCCAAGGACATTGATACATTAATTGATAGTTTACCTAGTGAAGAATCATCTCAAGAATTACAAGTTGCCAGTCTTAGTAGATTAGAACAAGAAAATCAAGAGGCTGCTGAACAACTGGAAGAAGTTGTAAGACAAGGAGAAGCCTTATTACAAAGAATTCAAGCTGCATTGCAAGACATTGCACAAAGTCAACTTGACATGCAAAACCCTACTGCAAATACAGTAATTAATCCTAGTCAACCTCTTAATATAAGTAGTCTTACTAGTAGTGTAAGTATTAAACAAGAACCACAAAATAATGTGAATACAAAACCTCATCAAATGCCAGATCCAACGAACAATTCTATGTAAATTTCAAATTTTTATTTTGAACTTCTTTAAATTAGTCTTTCAATTTTGCCTCAAAGTAATGCTTTATTAAGAGAACTATTTTATTCTTAAAATACCTGTAAATCTTAATAAGATTATTGAAAATTCTTTAATTATAGTTAGTGAATTAAATAGACTATAATATTCTTTTAAAAAAACTAGGTACTTTAATAAGTTATGAAAATATTTTTTGTAAAAATCATGTATAGGAAAGTCTGTAAATATATATAATTTTTATTTAAAATATTAACTAATTTTATTCAAGTGAGTTACAGTATGATTTTTTTGAAAAATAGAATACATAACATAAAGCATATAAAAATTTCACAAATGTAAATTAAAAAATTTTTATTCATAACATTTAGTACAAATCTATGATTATTTATAATTGACAATTTGTAGCAAAATGACTAATTATATTAGAAAAATATTTGTTTTATGTGCACATAAAATTTTTTTTTTTTTTCTACTTTATCAGTTAAAAGTTTTCTTTTTATCCTTTCTCAGATAAAGTTTTAAGAATTTTATAAATCAGAGATTCTTAATTTAACAATTTGAATTAACCGTAAGTGATTATTTACAGTTATGAATTATTTCTTAACATTAAAAAAAGAATGAAGAAATTCAGTAACAATAAAGTTTTTAGAATAAACTTCTAAAAAGTTTATTATTTATTGAATAGTAAATTTAAATTTTATAATAAAAATATTAAACTTTTTTTCATTTGTAAGTCTAAGTTATGCGATTTTTGGTCCAACTTTTCACTTCAGCTGAAATGCGTTCAATGTCTTTGGTACCAGTTCTGCAACATCCTCCAATATAGCAAACTCCAATATCAAGCCATTCTTTTACAAATTCTTCAGGTGGATGGAAATCATTATCTGTTGTCCAACTAAATGTTGTAGATGAATATTTTTCTCCACTATTTGGATATGCCACCATTGGTATCTTTTCACCAATTTCTTTTTGACTGATACTTTTTAACAAAGGTGTCACGTTTCGAGGGGCTAAGCAATTAACTCCACAAGCAACAATTTGTCCTGGTGCTGTTTTGTAACATTTCAAAACTGCATCTTTAAAGCTAGTACCATCTGCTATACTTTTTCCATCTCCTTTGCAAGAAAATGAAATCCAAGCTTTTACACCTGAAAGAATAAACATAATAAGTTTATTTAATAACATTTTTTTTTTAATAAAAAAAATGAAAATAAATTAAATCTTACCTGGATATTGTTTTAACAAGCCAGCTAAGGCTTCAGCTTCTCTGGCACAAGGAATGGTCTCAATAGCCAAAAGATCAACTCCATTGTTCACCAATGTTTCAAATCTAGGCCGATGCCATTCAACAATTGAATCCATAGATTCAATGTTTCCATAAGATCCACCAGTATATTCTGAACAGTCATGTAAAAAGGCTGCATAAGGTCCAATAGAACCTGCAATTAAAGGCTGCGAGTTGGAGACCTCAACACCTTTAATTTCTTCCTTATAAGTCTGTACTGCCTTTTTAGCAAGTTCCACAGCTTTTTTAATCAATTCCAGACTTTCTTTCTCATTTTTTCCCAAATACTTAACGAATCCAGGGATTGAGGCTTGATACGTATCGGTTTCGATGATGTTGGAGCCGGCACGCAAAAAGTCGAGATGTGTCTCGTAAACAGCATCTGGATTGGTGTATAGAAACCTGCTTGTCCAAAGAGGGTCGCCGTCGATGCTCTCACCCACGTGAGTTGCAAGCTGGGTCGAGAAGCCACCATCCAACACTTTTACTTCGTCCCCTGTCATGTTTTTCTTTAGTGTTCTCTGTTCTGCGCTTTATTTGTTATGGTGAGTTCTTTCCAGTTACCGGCCGCTGAATTGTGAGCACGTGACGTCGGCTTCGCTTGCCTATAGATGCCTATATAGATAACCTTGTGCACCTATAGCTTGCAGCTACGTATTATACACAAATGCGTCTATGTATGTTTATGTAGTATGAGAATCTGTCCGTACTTTGAACGCAGCAATTACTTTATGAATTTTCCTTTTTGCAATCGCGGTTTTTGTAGTTATCAGCGAATATATGATAAGACACCTACAGTAAAATGAATGATAAGAAATTGCAATGCAACGAACTACCGGAGCATTTTATTTTCAGATTGCATCATTTTGATATTCATTCCATTCAAACCGATCAAGTGTTAAAAAGTAGAACGGAAAACTGCTTATTGAGATACTTTTTCTTTATAAAAATATTTGTAAATATACATTCAATTAACTAAATATACTCTTTATCATTAAAAAAATAAACAGATGTTTTTTATGGATAATTATATAATTGATATTACAATTTTTATTTAAGAGATAAATCTTTCACACTCTCGGATTTTTATATTACAATTAGTAAACTCTTAAACATATATATATATGATAGTTAAATGTACTTATATTGCATATTTGTCGATACAGAAGAAATCTTAAAAGCTTACATTTATCCTCGTTAGATCAAACCCGTCACTTATCGTTCGACCTTTAATCTAAAAAAACGCGGGTTCTTTCGCTCTTCGATTAAAAAATATCACGTAAAATGCAAGTAAAACTGAAATTAATTGCTGCAGCTTGTGAAAATATGGGAATTGGTATCAATGGGGATTTACCGTGGCGTTTAAGGTAATTATTATTGTCAATATACGATTTTGAAATAGATTTTTGTCATAGCAAAAGAAATAAATGTATAACCTCTTCAATAATGCTTTAATCATTCTTGCTTTCAATATATAAATTATTTTTTTGTTTTCAAAAGCATTCTGTACTTATTAAATAACTTAATTATGAGTTAATTAAAAATTAAGGGTTTTTATTAGATTTTATAGTACTTTTTAAAATAAGAATATTTTTAGGAAAGAAATGGATTATTTTACAAAAATGACACAAACAACAAAAGATAGTAACAAAAAAAATGTAGTTCTAATGGGTAGAAAAACCTGGGAGAGCATTCCAAAAAAATTTAAGCCTTTGGTAAATAGAATAAATGTGGTGTTAACTTCTCAAGCACTGTATGTAAGCTTTTATCAAGATATTATTTTATTTGATAAGATTTTATCTCTGTTATTTTTAATTCTTGTATAAATTTTTTCAAGTGACCTTGGAGATGAAGCTATAGTTTGTAAAACTTTACCAGATGCTATACAAAAAATGTCTGAAAGTCCTTTAAAGGATAAAATTGAGCAAGTGTGGGTCATTGGAGGCAGTGCCATATATAAAGTTTGTATTTTAATAATTATCAATCTTCAGCTTTTTTATCAATACTATTTTAAAATTTATTTAAAATGATAAATTTAGGCCTCAATGGAATCACCAAATTTTTATAGACTGTATTTAACAAGAGTGAAAAAGCATTTTGAGTGTGATACATTCTTTCCTGAACTTCCAAAAGATTTACTTTTGGTAAAGTAAGTAGACTCATTTTTAAAAAATTTAAGTATTGAAACAAAATTTAATGATATTAATTGTTGTAGAGATCCTGATGTACCAGAAGGGATTCAAGAAGAAAAAGATATAGAATTTGAATATGAAGTTTATGAAAAGAAGTTATAATTTGCAAGATTTTAATGTAAAAATTTGAATTTTATAAGAATTAATGTATAATGGAAATGAAAAAATGAAAAAAATATGTTTTTTAATAAAGTTTTATTTAAATCACTGGATTCAAGTGAAAAATAATATGCATGCACCAACTGTGTTACTTATGTTATTTAACAACATTAACCAGGTGGCCATCCCATTTGTTTTCCACCAAGAACATGTAAATGCAAATGGTATACAGACTGAGCTCCATCTTTACCATCATTAATAACTAAACGGAAACCATTGCTTAATCCTTCTTGCTTAGCAACTTTGCGAGCAACAATCATAAGATGTCCAAGAAGTTTTTCATCTTCATCATCTGCTTTTGAAAGCTGAGAAATTGGTTTACGAGGAATTACCAGGAAATGCACTGGAGCTTGAGCATTAATATCATGAAAAGCTACACACTAAAAATAAACAGTTTTTAGGTTTATTTTAGATAAAAAAAATTGACTCATTCAATATCATATGAAAATTTAAGGTTAGTTTAAGAAACATAGTTATAACATCGTAAGTACAGTAATAAAATAAAAAACTTAAATAACATTTCATTTCTTACTTGGTCATCTTCGTAAATAAATTTACAAGGAATTTCTTTTCGAAGTATTTTTCCGAAAATTGTGTCTTCGCCGGGAACAGCAGCTTTTGCTTTTTCTACTTCAGACGCCATTTTTCTGACGTTTAAAAGTGGTGAGAAAATTGCGCTATTGCGTTGATGAAAATGTTTTGATGCACTAAGTACTGCACCTAATAGTAATTTCATTTTTTACTTTGTCTTATTTTACATTTAAACTTCAGTTTCGTTTGGTTGCATGCTTGCTCTGTTAAGTAATTATTTTTAAAATTCCATTTTTACTATCAGTCGAGACGATCTGCAGTACTGCAGTGTCATACTATTGCAACTCTCCAGCAGTTAGGTACTTAAAATGTTGGTACAATTTTATTACTTTTAAAATTGATACGTGATTATATCATTTGCATATTGCAAATAAGTTTGAAAATATAAAGGAAATAAAAATGATTAAAAAATTAAATTTATTTTGTATCGTAAATTCTTCTAAAATTCTAACAAATTTTACAAATTTTGTAAAATTTTGTCTTAAACTTTGAACGTATTTGAGAATCACCAGAAAACAACAATTATTGTCATGGAGTGCTTTATATCCTTATAATATATAGATATACTTGAATATTAAGTGAATGAATACTTTTTATGATTATATTTTTAAGATTGTTTGTATTACTATTTTTATTGTCTTAAAAATAACTTGTAGGAATTGATTAATATTTTTTTGTAATATATAGCTATAGTTTAAGTTACGTGTTTTTTTATTTATTTTGCTACAGAATATTAAAATTAATTTTAAAATTAACATTTAAATCTGCGGAATAATAAATTTAATTTTCACCCCCTTGAGGGTAGGTGTATGGCTTCAAATTTGAATAAGTGTCCCTTTGGAAAGGAAACGATAAAAGCTTATACATTTATCGTAAAATGGTGCAGATACACATAAAAATCGATAAAATTTATGTTATTTATTAGTTACTATCAAGGTAAGTAAATTTACTAATAGTGAAAAGTAATATTAGACTTCTAAACTTTTAGATTTTTACGTTTTACCTAAGCTAAAGGGTGTGGTGTATTAAATTTTTATGCATGCAGGAGGCAGTGCCATCTTGCGAGACTATTGCTGTCCAGACTTGGTCCAGACACTGCAAGTACATACGCAGACAGCTTGCTTGAGTGAACGTGAAGCCGCTGCTGTTTTTTTTTCTAAACACTTATTTCCGAATGCCTTTGTGATAGCGTTAGGGGGAGAAAGGACACAAAGTCTTAGGTGAGTGATTTTCGTATCTCATAACAATAATAACTAATGTTTAAAGTAGAATAAATAATAATAAATAATGTCTTTAAAAACTTACTAATTTAAATATTCTCTTATTCTACGTCTATCTCGCTTTGTTGCCACTGTCTCGGTCTCGCCCGTGTGTCCGCATTCCCGTTCGACAGGCACGTACGACGAATAGAGAAGAATTCGCCGGCCTCAAGATGGGATTGAAAGAATTTAAAATCCACTTTGACAACCCTTACGCCACTTATTATCCTGATCAAACCGTCACTGGTAAAGTCATTCTCACCCTTGATTCGACGAAAAAAATTAGAGGTACGCTGTGACTTTTTGTTCATAAGCTTTGTTTTTTTTTTCGAAGAATTGCGTTTTTTAATAAATTTACTACAATTGAGTGTATAGTTCTATTTTTAGTTTTTACTTATGTATTTGTGTTCTGGGCATAGTGTGATCATCGATGTTTGAAAATAATTGTATATTTAAGTTTATGAGTCACTAGTACTAATGCAAATATAGCTTTTATACACTTGTTACCAGAGTGAATTAAATTCTATATCTTCAATATTATTCATGCATGTCAATATCTAGTAATTTCTATAAATAGATCTAATCTTTACAGTTATAGAAATAAAATTTGTTGTGATTAATACAAAATCCTTCAGATTTTAATTGAACTATTTATTTCTTTAATGTTATGAAAGTTTTATATTTGAATATAAATAGTAATTATATGGAATTATAAGTAAATATTAAAATTCCAACATAAGATTTAATCTTTATTTTGCAAAATTCTTTATTTGTTTTTTTATAAACCTCATCAAAATTAAAATTATTATAATTCTTAATTTATAGGTATCAAATTAAATGTTAAGGGAGAAGCTGATACTTACTGGTCTACCGATAGGTCAGAATTAAATAATGAAGGTCGTTACGTTAATGAGACAGATGTAGTTACTGCTCACGAAGAGTATTTCAAAGCTGAATTTTATATTCTTGGATCATCATCTGGTACGAAAAATTTTTAGTTGAATTTTTTCATTCTTTTAATGCTGCAATTAATTATTATACAATATTATGAATTCTATTTAATTTTCAGGAGAGGAAATAGAACTTCCAATAGGAATCCACACATACCCTTTTAATTATGTTCTCCCACCTAACTTACCAAACAGTTTTGAATCAGATTTTGGCCGTATTCGTTATACTGCCAAAGCAATTTTGGATCGTCCATGGAAATTTGATCAAGAAACAAAAGTAGCCTTTACAGTGATTTCACATTTGGACTTAAATCAAGAACCAAAAGCAGCTGTATGTTTTTGGCTAATATTTAATACACATTTTTTACAAAATAATTTATTAAAATATTTTTTTAGGAACCAGTTTTACTTGAGAAAAATAAAACTTTTTGCTGCTTATGTTGTGGATCACCTCCATTATCTGTTAATATTTCTTTACCTGTTAGAGGATATGTACCCGGGCAAACTATTCCTGTAAAAGTTAATGTTGAAAATCAGTCTGGTATCACTGTGGATACTGTAAAACTTAGTCTTGAAAAGGTGCAATATTTTTTTCTATTAAATCTTTGTTTTATTTATTAAGTCACTTTTCAGTTATTTTTAATACATGTTGATTGGGATAATATTGTTGAAATTATAGGTGATTACTTATACTGCAACAACACCAAGACCAGAAAAGAAAGTTGAAGAACTCAAAATTTCAGAAGTTAGTAAAGGCCCAGTCGGCGGAAACGAAACTACAAGTTATGAACAAAATTTGGATATTCCTCCCCTTCCTCCATCAAATCTTAAAAATTGTGGAATCATAGATTTGGAGTATTCATTGAAACTAGAAGCTTGCGTTTCAGGATTGTAAGTAATTTTTTAATTAAGATATTTTTAATAATATCAAGATTTAAATTAATCACATAATAATTTTTTTCATTTCTAGTTATCATAGAAATTTAAGAGAAAGTACTACAATTTATATTGGTACTATACCATTATCTAATTATCAATTACCACATCCTCCTTTAAGAAGTGGAGATTATCTATCAAAACCAATGGAAGCAGCTCAGGGTGGCATGTATCCTTCAATACCTGCTCCTTCAGCTCCTGAAGAGTCACCAACTAATTATGGATTTTCTGCAAATCTTTATCCCAATCTTGGTAAATATAATTTTTTTTTAATTTAGTAAAAAATATTCCAGAAATATAAAAAAACTAAATTTTGTAAAGTTTATATAAATTTGATTTGATTAATTTTTATTTGTAATCGAAAAAAAACCTTAAAGATATTATATCCTTATTTAGCTCCACCATCTTACGAAGAATCTACGTTCGGCGCTAGAAGTCTCCGTGATCGAGAAGAATCAGAACATGTTATTGGAGTAGGTGAACGTTTTGCTCCTCGATATCCAGTGTACAATTTTAAGCCTTCAGAATAGTTGCCTTTTAAAAGATACAACGAACAAAGTATATGTTGTGATAATAGAGGCATTTTGTAAACTACAAAGCCTAAGCTTCTTCAGTTGCAATGAAACAGAAACAAAGACAAGACTTATATTTTATATTGCAAAAAATTTTATAATCAGATTGACGCACAAATATATAAACAAAAATTTTGCCTTTTTATAAAATAATATAACAGCGTCTCTTATATAATATAATATATGTATGTATGTATTATTTTTAACAATATGTATATTCTTAAAACTATTTTAAAAACATAAAAAGTTCAAAATAAAAAAACTTCCTATATTTTCGTACTTTTATTTAAAAAATATTAATCAAATATTTCATTTTAATTATATACAATATATGAGTTTGCTTTCTGCAATTAAACAAATCAATTTTAATTTATTTTTAGAGTTTGCAATTGTAATAAAGTAGAAATTTGCATTATGCAAATTTCTACTGCTATTGCGTTTCTGAAATACAAACATTCTGTAATACAAAACTGTAAAGAAACGTCTGTATTTAAAAAAAGGTATTATTTTTATGTAATAAGAACTTTTATTACATATATACTATATTATCTTTATAAACACAGTATATAAACATTTTGAATTTCCCGCAAAAATTTGTTCGTGATTTCAAAATTTCTTTTTCATTTCTATTCGCGTTCCTTGTTCAGGTCAGGTCTGCAAGATTTGCGAATGTGAGATTCTGCTGCTGACGAAGTGTCGTTCATCTAAGTTATCAGGTATTTTTGGTTTTCCCCCCTCCACTAACTGTTTTCCCGCGGATTTTGCCGATATTGGACGGTAGTGTTCTTTGTGGTCCGTGTAAGTGTCAAATAATCTCGATAAAAAGTGGAAAATACTTTCTAATTTTTATAAATAAATTAACTTTAAGAACTCTTTAACTGCCTGTGATAAAGTGTCAAGCGTTAAATTCCGAACTATTAGTGTATTGTGATATGGAATCGCAAGGTTCAACCAAGACTCGTGCTTTATTGTACTGAATTGATTATCACATTCACAATCCACAAAATTCCCAAATTCAACATTTTCGTCAAAGGCGTGTAAATAAGTTTTTCTTTGTCTTTTTTACTTTTAAAATTGTATTGCTAAATTTATGTTGCTGAAAATGATATAATTATATTATTTAATTGACAATCATATAATAATGTTCTGAAAAATTTATGTTATTGACATGTAATGTCTTTTTGCCATTTAGTTGAAAAATAACGTAAAAAAGGTCAAGTACTGCATACTTTTGCAATAAGTATTATAATGATTTTTTAAATATTTTTACTCCTATATTTTATTGGTGGATGGTTGAAGGATAAAAAAGCAATAATTAAAAAAATGTGTTTTTAAGTTTTAGCTTTCATTTTTTATTTAAGAAACAAGCAAGTTGTTTATAATTGTAATTTTATCAATAATAAAAAATCTTCTCAATGTTTTTGTTGAAATTATTTCATTATTTAATAACATTTGGATATTTTAAATGTAATTTAAAATATGAATTTTTTATTTATTTCAGGAATGAAAATTATGGACAAAACTAGTGATGATGAAGAATGTCAAGTTAAAACAGTTATTTCATCAAAAGCAAAAAAAGGAAAAAAAGGTATAAATCAGACCACTATTTAAGTGATTCATATAACTCATTAAGTTACAAGTAAAATCAATTCTATTTCTTTCTTTTTAACAGACAGATTACCTTTTCAAACTATAGCCACAGAATCACCAAAAGTTAATAAGAAAAGAAAATTAGCAGCATCACCTGAAGTTAGAAATGCTAAACAAGCTAAGGTTAATGCTAAAGAAAATTCTTTCAAAAAAAATTCAAAAAAAGTAGGTACTTCTGTTTTAAAAGAAAAAGATGATGAAGTAGATGAAATCCAAATTGACGAAACTGAAGATGCACATTCTACGTCAAAGGAACATGTATCAACTAAAACACCTGGTTCAAAAGACAAAAAGTCTACGTCTAGTAAAGGATCTTCAAAGTCTAAAAAATCTGAGCCAAAAATACAAACAAATTCTTTAATTAAGTTTTTTAAGAAAATTGATAAAGATAATACTGAAAATAAAAATGATGTAAAATCTCCTGTTTCTAAAAATGAAAATAATGAATCAAAAAAATTAAATATTAAGGAAAAACAGGGTTCAACATCACCAAAAGACAAAAAAGATGAAGGTCAGACCAGTGTCTTAGATATAATACAAATTTCAGAGTCTGATGATCAAGATGATGAACATCAAGAAAATGAAATCACTCAGATAGTAAATAAAAAAAAATTAGAGGAATCTGATAATTCAGAAGAGAAAGATTCTGTTTCAAGCAATGAAAATGACCTATCTCAAACAGATGTTTCACAATTAAATGAAACTGATCTTATGGATGTAGATTCTGATGATAACATAGTTTCAGATGATGATTCTATTAGGTCAGATTCTGACTCTAAGAAAACAGAACATGAAGATACCGACAGCAAAGATGACGTAAAAAGGGGTGAAGGAAGAAGTTCAACACCATCAAATAAAAGAGTACAATCAGTTACAAAAGGAAAAAAATTAACGCCAAAGCAAATTGAAAGAAAGCAAGAAATACAAAAAAAACGCGAAATGAGAGAAAAACAAAGACTGGTGGGTTCATAGAATTCTTATTTTAAATATTTAGTATAATATTTTCAATTTTTAATCAAATATACTATTTTAAATAATAAGTAAAATTAATTATTTTCATTTAGGAAAGAGAAAAGAAACTGCAAGAAGAAAGAGAAAACCGGAAGAAGGAAAAGGAGGAAAAGAAGAAAGAACGCGAAGAAAAAGAGAAAGCTTTGAAAGAATTGAAAAGAAAGGAAAAAGAATTAAAAGAATTAAAAAAACAAAATGAATTAGAGTAAGTATATACCTTAAATTTAAACTTAAATTTATTTTCATAATTAAATTATTTTCATAATTAATAGTTATAATTTATTTTGTAATTTATAGACAAAAACAAAAAGAAAAAGAAGCAAAAGAAGAAGAACGGCGAAAACGTGAAGAAGCGAAAGAGGAAGAAAAGCGACGAAAAGAAGAAGAAAAGTTAGAAGCAGAAAGAAAAAAACAAAAAGCAGCATCTAGTTTTGTAAGCTTTTTTGTAGCAAAGAAACCGTCACAAACGAAACCTGCGGAAGAAGAAAATAAAAATGAAGAAAAATATTTTATGCCTTTCGAAATAAAGGCCGATATGAGGATAGCTCCTGTATCTAGAAGAAGTTTAACTGAAGATGAAAAGTCAAAACTTGATAAAGTAATTGAAAGTAACGATTTAAATAAATCCAAATTGTACATAGTGGAATTGAAGAATAAAAAGTTTAATGTAAGGAAGTCGGCAAGAACGTGGCCATATGAAGCCATTGACGATGATATAGTCGTCATAGGTAAAGTTTTTGTATTTTCGATTTACATATAGATTTTTGTGAAAATTAATATTATGATTCTATAAAAGATGAAGAAGAGGCGAGTTCAAACGTTGTTCAAGGAAGGAACGTTGGAGTGGAGAAACATCGAGCAAAATTCTTCTTATTTGAAGAAAATCGCCGACCACCTTATTACGGAACGTGGCGTAAAAAGAGTAAAACTATTAATCCCCGGAGACCATTCTCAAAGGATACAGTGAGTAAAATACATTGCATTCTTCTTTAATAGTATTATTTGCAATAAAATAATTCAGGATAAAGTAAATACTAATCAAATTATGTTTACATAGACCTCAACGATTTTATTGGTCAAAATTTCTTCTGAAATACAAAAGATACATCTTTATTTAAGTCTTTTATTTTTTTTAATTTTTGTTTTACATTTTTTATCTAATTGTTTTGAAAAATTCACTTTGTAATAAGTATATCTGCCGCATGTCCAATTAGTTTGCGTAAAAATTAATAGTTAAACTGCATTTAAATGTAAAAATTACAAATTTAATATTTGTACATTATATATTTAGTATCATTAAATGCAAACTTTTTCAGTTGCAGATCATTAAAGTTTTATTAAATTGCACTTGATTGAGAAATTTAATTAAAAGGAATCTTATGCATTCTAGTCATAAATTTTAATTTTTTGTGGGATAAAAGTATCAATAATATTATGTGAAACTTTAATGTTAAAAAAGTTGGCAGTAGATATTGAAACTGTAAATTATGATTTGCACACTGTGAAAAATTAAATGTATTTCATAGTTTTAAAAATGTATAACATAATACTTTATTTTTTGCATACATTAGCTTAAGTAGTTAATTATTGATACTTATATCTGATAGATCTTTATGGAACTTATATTTATTAATTAAAAAGTCATTATTAGAATTTACAATTGTCAATAAGAAAAATTACAAAACATACATGGAGAATTTTATAATTATTTTTTGTAAAATAATGTTAATAGATTTTTTATATTCATTAATGAATAATGATAATGCATTTTTAATTTCCATTTGTTACAAAAAGATACGCATGAAACAATATAAAAAAGAAATAAATCACTAATGTAAGTCTTAATATACAACTTAAAGAAATTAATCTTCTACGTAAAAACTAACATATACAATCTATGTAGCGTAAAAATCGGGATAAATTGCTTATTTAGTACAAAGTATTTATGCAAAACTTTAACGATTTTACCTATATTCTTAGATTTTTCTAAAATACATTTTAAAAATTAGTTAATATTATAAGAGTTCATCGAACAAACGACATCAATCTTCCTAAACCGTGTCAAACAAGCAACAATTTCATGCTATAATAACAGTTCACAGGTATGTTAAACTATTGCTGGGTCCACTTTGATGTTTGTTATTAATTCGATGCAGCAAGCAGCGATCATCCACTCTTCTCATTAGACATTAATTTACACTTAAACAAGTAGATCCTTGTTCTCTTTGGCCATCGTATCTTCCTAAAGCACTGGTATTCCTCAAGCATCAAGCTTCCACCGGTACAGTCGCATTCTTCGTCGCGCGGAATCCTCGTCCGCTTGGGAAGAGCAAGTTGTGAGCATTCTTGCGATGGACCTTGCGATGCTTGGCGAGGTGGTCACTTCGAGCGAATCGCTTCGTACAGAGCTCGCAGGGATAGGGTTTAACTCCGGAGTGCGAACGTCGATGACGGGCGAGCTCGTCTGATCTGCTGAATCGCCAGCCGCATCCGGACCACGTGCATGCGAACGGCTTTTCGCCGGTGTGCCTGCGCAGGTGCGCTTTTAGGTGCGATGCCTTCGCGTAAACCTGCAAGATAAATATACTTTGTTAGGCGACTTAGGAAGGAGTTTGTTTTATAAAGATTAGTAAAGTAGAAGTGATCTAAGCTGCGAAAGATACTTGATATCATCGACTGACGCAACTGGATCGTCATACTTTACTGCAGCGCATTCTTTTTGAAAGTTAAATGATAGATTTCATAAGAAATGAACATGCAGTTAATTGGTTTCTGACGTTTCATCAGGCGTATCGAAAATTGCAATCGTTGTTCAATGGAAACTACCGCAATTATTGTAATTATCTCAGGTGCTAGGATAAAACTACAAACCTTTGCACAGCCTTGATATGTACAAGGAAAGCAACGTTCTTCGGTTGCCTGAGTCAAGCTGCGATTTGTGTAGTCGTGAGTTGCTAAAGCTGCATCGGCTGCATTTGTTGTCAGGTCCTCATTTATGTGGTTGTTATTAAAATCTGAAAAAATAATTTTATTTTTAGATTTTCGTCAAATAAAGATTGAAGCCATCAAAAATGTCAAAGAATTACTTTGAATAATTTATCCGAAAAATTATTGAAAAAAAACTTTTCTTAATCTTTTCAACGCAGGAATTGAAATTACCTAAGCGTGTATCAATATTATCTTCTAACGATCTGAGATCAATACCTAGAACTAATAGCGGCTCCTCAAGCTGCAAATATTGTTGCGGAGGTTTCGGTAATGGAAGATGTAAGAAGTCCTCGCAACCAGTTGTGCAAAGTGGCGTCCTTACTGGAAGGCCCGTATTCCACTCTTTGTCCAGGCACCACTCCAAGTCCGAGACCAAATCACTTAAATCTTCTGAAAAATCAATAAAAACGTTAATCTTTGTCGCGACTGATGGTCTATTAAAAGATTTTAGAAAACAAGTCTTACCCGGAGGTGTCGAAATGCTCGTGGTCCAATCGTTCCAGGGCACTTCAGGCGAGTACGTCGAGTCCGTATAAAAATCCTGCATCCCACTCGTTGGATTTTCCAAGCTTTCGAGGAACTCCGAGTTCTCGCTGGATGGCGTAGTGCAGGGCGTCTCGTAATCGGAGAAAAAACTCGTTGAATTCGGCGACAGGTCATGCCTTTCCGAGAACGTTGGACTGTTGTCGAGTCCGAGAGCCGAGAAAAGCAGCTCGTCAGCCATCTGTTAAGGAATTGTAGCTTCGTTAAAGACTTTTATAACAAATCGTAAAATTTATTAATACGAATTTTTATTACTTTTAAATCAACTTGTCATAATGTTGATGCTTAGCTCGGATGTACAATTAGCGAATGAAATTCCACCGCTATTTGTAAAACACCAAGAGCGTTAATGATAACTGAAGACTCGATAGCATTATATAACATTATTCAAATTTTTTTCTATCTTCAAATGATTCATCAACGATTATTCTTAGACATGTAGGAAAGAAATATTCAATAATGCAATATTTTTTACAAAAGAAAATAGTAGGTCTGAATGAAATATTTGAAAAGCAGATTACATTTTTTTTAAGTCTGTTGCTCCGAAAAAAATCCAGAACACATTGATACTTACAAATCGTAAAATTAACGTCATGCACGTATTTGTATGATCTGTTGCGAAATAAACGCAGAATGAATACAATAAACAAGCACGGTGAAATAAAAACTTATTTGACAGACCTGCGTGACAAAATTATCTATAAAGTTTCTCAAAAAACGAAGAGCAATAAACGATCCTCGATACAAAGATAAACCGTCGATGTAAACAGCAGAATTGCGCAGATTAGAATTGAAGAGAAAAAAAATTCCATGGGCATAACTCGTCCCCAATATGTGCGTAACGCGTAAAACCCGGAGATCCGCAGCACCGGAGCTGACTAACCCGAGGAGTGTAAATCACAGGCGCCGGCTGTTTTACGCGGGAGCTAGTTTTCTTTCATTTCCACGAGAAACGTTTACGCGCACGCGCAGCTGATGCGCGCCGATACGGATTTGAAGTTTGCGCGCGAATCTCCGCGCCCGCGCGCGCCTTTCCTTCGCTGCGACACGTGTTGCATTTCCATTTAATATCCGAGTTACTTCAGAAGTTGGCTTTAACGACGAGCAGACTGCTCAATCGGGGGACGGCGATAGTATTGAAAATAACAAAGTTTAATGCTACAGATACATCTTAATTTCGAAATGTATTTCAATTGCTTTTATATTCATCAGTTGACGAAGATTAAGATTGCATGCTTGTTTACTTCACCGATACCGATTAGCGAGGGCAGAAATGTTACGAATGTTCGTATATACACGGGGAAAATATACTCACATCAAAAATCGCACTGTCCTCGATCATCTTGAGAAGTGAAAATTCAACGAGAACGAGCTTCCAAAATTTGTTCCTCCGAAAGAAGTTCGAAATACACCGCGGCTATATCATTGTCACGGCAGCCGCGATAACTCGCAAGCTCCTCTGTATCTCCGAAAGTTCGCTCGAATCTAAATTAACAGCCGTTCGACGTCGTGCGCGCGACTCCGACAAACAAGCAGAGGGTCGATCCAGCCTGTCCCGCGTTCGGAAGAGAACTGCGAACTCTGACCAGGAGTCGAAGGAGAGCCCGGAGGAGCGATATCAGCTCTGTGCCATCCGGTGCTGTCACCGACGTGAGCGCCAGCCACGCTGCATCCCCCGGGGACCGACAGACTGCTCGTGCACGCTCGCTGGCAAGGGTCCGAGTGAGAGAGAGACAGATAGACACTCGCTCGTTTTTAGAGGGAAATTTACAACGGAGATAAGATATTCAGATTCACTTGGCTGTTTTCTTCGGGCCGCGCGACTGTTTTCTATATATACAGAATGCAGTTTTGGGGGATTGGAGGCCGGCGAGCGGAATTTACGGATGAATTTTTTTAAATGTTGACGACCGATGACCGAGGCGGCTTTTCGAGCGACGCTCTTTTCGTAATTGGTTGATAAGTTTTTTTTAGCGTTACCTTAGTCGATTCGTATATCGTTAGCAAACAAAGTAATATAGAGATTACGAAATTGGTTAACAAAGTTTTTTCGCTTTAATTAATTTTTATCAGGCTGAATATAAACTTGGCATTAAAAATTATTACTAAATGATCGTACGGTGAATCATCTAATTTTCCCTTGTAAAATTGAAATTATAATTAGTTTTCACTTGAATTCTGATCTCCAAACATTGTTGTTGTGCCTAATAAAAGGAATTCCCTAATTTAGAAAGATAAACTCATGAAATTACCTTCGCCTGGAAAAGCAATCATAATCGAATAAATTTTTGAGATTCCACCGCGATTCAACAAAAAGTATTCTTCAAAAGAAACCCAACAGCAGCCCAATTAGCATAACATAGACAGAAACGAAGCTAGAAGCAGAAGTCCGCTTACGCAGAAATCAGACTAAAAAAGACGGCAAGAGAGAAGGAAAGGATACACGAGGCCCAGCTTCGGTCCGGCTCCAGACGCGCTCGCCTGCAGCGTCGACACACACACACTCGCCTCGACGGCGCTAATTGGACAATTAGCTCGCGATACAGACGAGGACAGAGAGGCGCGAGAGAGAGAGAGCGCGCGTCCTGATAAAACGTCCTCGCGCCTCGACGTACCACTCTCCCTCCCCCCGCGCCCGCCGCGGTCCATTACACCATTCGGCCAGCGCGGCCGCGTCTGTTGCGCGGGCGATTTTTTTTTTCATCGCCTCGCTGACGTCGCGTCGACGATCGGCGCGCGAGCAGAAGTGCGACTCTCTTTTTTTTTTTTTTTATTTTGGTCTGTTCCACGGCGTCGGCGGCGATGGTACCGAACGCGGGGTGTGCGATAAGACTTTTTTGCGGATGCGAAGTTTATTGGGGAATTCGAGACGCCGATGTGCCGTTGCGCGTTCGCCGATATCGCCGGAGCGCGACGATTCCGTATACATATATACCGCTTTTTGCCGCTGGCGGCGGCGGGCGGCGGGGGGGAAAAAAATAGAGCGGGATCGTTCTATTAATTGCGTCGATAAAACGCGTTCGCGAACACGAGCTGGAGCCTTTTAAATTATGTGCCTAGTGCAGAGATTAGCCTTCTAAATATATCGCGGCGTTAGGCAAAAACAAGCGAGTGCGACTGTATACTTTTTTTCGTTGTCCTCTGATTCAAGGTTCCTGCTCGGTTGCACCCAACGTCGAAGCCTTCAAAAATCCTTTTGGGCGTCTAGATCCAGATTAAATTTTGTTCGCGAAGCGATTACATTGTTCGTTTATTAAAATGGTTATTATTTTTAATTTCGTATTGACACGATTAATCACGAATTCTATTTATTATCTTTGGTAATTCGCTTTATCATTCGGAATTTACGTAGGATAGGTATTGATTTACAAAACTGACGAGTACGTAATGAGTCAAAGAATATTTTATTTACGAATGATTGCGCAAAATACAACTGAAATTAATTGTCCGCTCTCCGTAAAACGTATAACTAGCTTAAAAATAGTTTAAAGGCAAGACGATGCTTCGTTTTAATTTTCATGACATCTAAAATTCAAATACTTTTACAGGTGAAGTGAACATTTTATTAGCGCCATGATAATAATTGTATTGAAAATTGCGATAACTTCTGTTTTTTATTTGAACTATCTGTATTGTTCAACATTCTGTACAGATTGATTTACTTGAAAGCAATTCATCTATGAAAAATATATAAGTTAACCATTTCTTTGTCAGAAGTGTGGATACAACGTGGGGTTTCCCACATTGCGTAAATTATACTTTTATAGACTATAAATAGACTATATAGTAAAATTCAATTTAAAATTAAATTAAATTTTTGTTAACTCGACAAATTTAAATTTCCAAAAGCTTCAGTGTAACAACTCGAAAGAGCGACTGCATTTCACGAAGGGATCACCCCGCTCATAAATAAAATTCCCTCTATCTTTCAAATTTGACGACTAAGAAGCGGCCATTTAAAAGATTTTGACGACAAACTGCAGCGGTCGTTACAACCGATTTGCCTATCTGAATGGGGCATTAAACAGCCATTACACATGGCCCGAAAAGGGCGACAACACGTTTATAAAGCCTGTCAGCGCCGGCGACGGTTTCCCCGCGGCGCAGCTTCCCGCTCGCAGTTCCAAGCGCACGAGAGAGAGAGAGACCATCGAGATAAAAAGTTATACCAGCGGCGGCTCATCTCGCTTTTCCCCAAACGGCCGGTGGGCCTTTCACCCAGTGCCGACGTCGTATCGCGAGCTTATACGTCATCTCGCCGACACCTTCGCCGCGCGTCTCCCTCGAGTGTCTGTCGCTGTTTCTGGGTTTTTTCTCGCTCTCGCCCTTCGCAGGCGGGATCTGGCGCTTTTTTTTTTCACGCGCAGTTCTAAGAGACGCGATGCGCGTCACCGAATTTTTATGCTCTCTTTGAAGTAGCGTTAGACGTCAGTGGGCTCGTTTGATTATTTTAATTGCATCTGAATTCGAGTGATAAACGTGCATTGAAATTTTTTGTTTGCGTCAGTGTCTAATCGTTGGGTGGTTAAAACGAGAAGTCGATGGGGTAAATTTATCTGTCGTTTATTTCGTCTAAAAAATGCGCCGATAATTAACTTCGTTCTTTAAATATAATTAACAAAGTTATTCGGTTTAGTATCATATTAGATTACATTTGGCATCGAATACCGTTTGATATAAAACAATATTGACAGATAGCAATATCACTGGCAAGATATTAATGTGTAAAACTATAATTTTTATTCCAAAATTTCTGTACGCGAAATATTTTCTATCAATTGGACGTGAACGATTCGTTTGCAAAATAAATAAATTTTTGTAAATGCACTATCTTGAACATCAACTTCTTTTTCATTGGAAAATCCATAAAACTTTTTGTTATATAATAATTTTTCCTTGAATTCTTTGACAGATATAAATATTTGATACGTCCGTCATTAATTAATTGAATGTGGATAAAGTAGACCAATCTTAATTTTGCTTGATAGTCTTATCGTTCAACTGTGACCTAAGTATAATCAAGGTGACGGCAACATTACCCGAAACACTTGAATTTTTTTTACTTTCAATTATTATCATTAAAGTGAATGAAAGTTCATTCAATTACACACGAATTCAAGGACACGAGTTTCGATTGCAAAGAATGTTAAGATTAATGTATTATAATCTAATTAAAAAATTAATTATCGACATACCAAAATGTTTGAAAATTATAGTAGATTTAAAAAATAAATGCTTTATAAGAACTAGTATATCAAATTTTACAAATATATCTTTGAATTATTATCTTTTGCAATGAAATTTTTTTTTTTTTGTATTTTCAATTTTTATATACTATTACGCGACGAAGGCGCCATTCGATTCGCGTTGAATCTCACGGGACGGATAAGACTTTATCATTAGGAGATCCCGCTTTCATACTGCAACTACGTGTTTTTGTTCACAAAAAGAAATAACATATTTTACTACATTACGCTCAGATAAAAATTTAATTAATCTTTCAAGCGGAGCAGAGACTAAATTTGTATTATTCCTTGCGCGAGGGCAGCCATCGCTTGATTTAAGTTTTTTTCCCGCCCGACGTAATTGAATCTCTGAATCATCGCGCCGTTACACAATGGCGCTTTTTCATTATTCTCGTCAAACCTTTATTAATAATTATTCAATTTATTATTTAATAACAGCCTCTTAGAAAGTGATTTACTCCCCGCCCCCCCCCCTGCGAGCTTGCAAAACTTCAAAATAGCTTTCCACTCTCGGAATCGAACAAAGATCCATAATGCAGAAGTGAATTATCCTGCTCGAGCATTTGATCAATAAAAAAATGATCAGAGTAAACATTACCTTGAAGAAATGGAGGCTCGCCTGCTGCCAAACGGCGCAGTGTGGCTGCTTGCCGCTCCGGCGAAAGAGGGCGAGGATCAATCGGCGTCCTTCCTCCCTCACGGGCTCAATCCCATGGCGAGCAGCGCCCGCCGATCGAGGAGATTGCTCCGGCCGCTCTCCGATAATAAATTAATGTCTCGAGTATAGGTCGCGTAATAGATGCCCGAGCGGGGATGATATCGACATTGATTTATAGAGGACGAAGGAGACGAGAGTCGCGCCTTTATCGCCAAGTTTCGAGCCCCTCCGCGCCGAGCCGCGAGCCGATCCTGCCTGCCTCGACGCCGTTTGATCTCGTGTCTTTCGCCATCTTATCGACGATTCGCCCCAAGGATCGTTGACTTTTCGACGCGCTGCACACACAGAGAAAATGACTTTGTAGTGATTGTTGGCTCGGGAATTCAAACGATGGAGAGTCGATAAGAGATAATCTTCGATCAGGTGTCGAGCGTTGCTCGTTTGATTTGGAACTGTTAAATTGGCTCGACTTCTCAATTTAAATTGTGATATCATGTAGGCAGATGTGTTTTTTTTTCGAAAAATTAAATTTTAAAGCCTCAACGTATATTATCTTCATTAGTAGGCATATCTCGTTATGCTTGAAAAATGCTTTCGGAACTTTTAGAGAATAACGTTTCAACTCTATACTTTCATAAAAAGTATAACAATTTTAAATTTACATTGTTTAATGTTTAATGATGATTTTTGTTATTTTATTATTGCTAACTTTCAATAATAAAAGGTTCTCCACAAAAAGCTTAATGAGAAACAAATTTTTATGTTTTTCGTACTCTACATTTAATTTAAAAAACTGTTTTACTTACCATTAATTCGTACTAAAGTTTCTTGTAAAAAAATCTGTACATTAGGAATCTTCAATCGTTTACTGCAATAAGCTGGTAACAAAAACCTTCCATTTACAAGACACAAATTAAAAAACAAATAGTATTATACATCACTGAATAACCGTCTTTCTCGTAGCAGCGGTTCATTCAGCCGCAGCGACAATTCTTTGACTAACAAGAGATTAAAAATAAACTTGGTAGTGCCGCATTCATGCCAAAGCCGCTGCGTTTGAGATGAGATATCGTCCGTCAAGAAGGAAGTGATACTGATGTATCCTGCTTTTCACAAACAGCATCAGACGAGATACGAGTTTTTTTTCTTCTCTTTTTCTCGCTCCTTTTTTTATTTTGAATTGTGCTTTGCCGCTGGAGAATCTGGGCTTATAATGGCGATAATAATTAATTTGCGAATCGAAATGATGTTTTTCAGTTTGAATGGGAATAAAATTTGGCATTTCTTTGTTATTCAATTTATATCGCTTTCTGCCAGATTGATGAGAACACCGATTGAGACGGCTTTTAATAACGGTCATCGATAAGTTATTAAATTGAAAACAGAAAGGAGAACTCATTAAATATGTGATGTATCATAAAAATCAGTTTTAATATAAATTTTAAAAGAATTAACATACACATTTTGTTTGCATGTTTATAGATTATCAGACTTTATTGTAATGTAGTTTTGACAAAGTCAAGTGAAAGAAGTAAACTAAATTGAATCTTAATAAATTTATAATTTTTAATCACTAATAAATCGTTGCAGAAATGTTTTGACTACGAAGTGGATTCAGATGACGAATGGGAAGAGGAAGAGCCAGGAGAATCCCTTCGCGGTTCTGATGACGAAAAAGATGAAGAAAATGCCGAGGAAAATGAATACGATGTCGACAACGATTTCATGGTTCCTCATGGGTATGTTAATTAGTTTTATCATTTTACTTTAATCGAAATTAATAGAGTAAGTTCTTAAATCATTTTTTTTGGTTCTAGATACTTGTCAGAAGAAGAGATTGGTGCTGATGAAGAAGATGAAGATGAAGATCTGGTACGTATTTATTTCAGTCACCTACGAAATAAAAGATGTCTGATCTTTAATACAGACCTATAGTTATTTATGCCATTTGAGCCGCTGAATTATTTTATAATCATTTTATAAATATCTTGAAAACAAGGCCAAAAAATATTTTTAACTGATTCTCTCTCTGATATTGAAATTTTTTATAGCTTTTTTTTTAATTTATTTTTTAATATTTCGATATATTAATTAAAGCTAACATAGAGTACTAATAAATCGGCACAGATAAGAAATCTTTAAAAAAAAATTTTAAATTGATAAAAGATTATAAATTAATTTTGATTAAAAAATTTACATGTATTCATATGAAACAATTTGTTTTCAGAATCCAGAAAATCAGAATGCGAAACTGAAAATTTTAGGTGAACAATTCGAAGCTGAAAGAAAAACGAAAACTACAAAGCTTAAACCTAAAGTCATTGGATGTGTATGGCTGAATGCAAATAATGCGTACCCTGAAAATAGTAAGTTAAAACGATATTACTGATATAAATGAAAATTTTACTTTTACTCATTAAAATTTCAAATCGTAGCACCTGCTTATGCAGTGCAGTTCTTAACGACGCGTCAAGCTTGGACGAAGGAACTTCCGCTGTTGCTAACTCCTCCAGCAGATGGAGATAATTTCAACGAAAATGAATGTGGAACTCCATCGACCGCACTATCTAGTGCGAGAAAAGCGAAAGCGTTAGAAGAGGCAATGCCTGATTTTATACGCCTAATCCACGGAAACAGGCATGGCCAAGCATTCTTAATAAAAGAGTTTCTAGAATTTTGGAGCAAGAAAAAAGAACATCCAAAATCACTTCCTAAATCGAAATTGTTTCAAAAACTTAAAGAAGTGGCAACGTGGATGGCTTGCCCAGAACCTGGTCCCATTCAAGACAAGTTTTGTTGGTATGTCACAGAAGCAGTCCGAGCAAAATATTTGGGATCGGAAAAACTGACGCTGCCAAATAGTTGGTCGTATTGCCTAACTCCAAGAAAAAAAGTTATTACTTTTGCTGAAGGGTCAGATAAAGTTGACGATAAAGAAAAGGAAAAAGAAAAGGAAAAGAAAACTGTTCCTCTTATTACTCAATTTACGAAAACTTTAACTGCAGAAGAGAAGCAAAAGCAGTTAAATGAAAAACCATCTACACCAAGTACTTCAGCTTCAAAATCAAACACGCCAACGACAAAGTTAAATGAAAAACCATCTACACCAAGTACTTCAACTTCAAAATCAAACACGCCAACGATAAAGCCACCAAAACGAGCTGTACTTATTTCTGTTCCTCGAGGAGAACCTTTGCCGAAATCGCCGCGTGTAAGTTTAATGGATAAATTCGTAACTAAAGATAGCAGTAACGCCATGGATGACAAGAACTCTAAAAAGAAAGATGAAAATGATGAAGAGTGCATGATTATCGATGATGATGAAAAAATTGACGTAATATCGGTTACTCCTGAAAAAGCTGTTGCAAAAGAAAGTAACACGAAAGTAGCAACCGAAGTAGATTCGCAAGATACCACAATAGAAGACGAAGAAGATTGTGATCAAATTAAAAGTTCGTCTCAGAGTTCGGAGGTTGATATAGAAGAAATTTGAATAATGACTTTATGACATTAAAAACAATCGTTCGTATATTTATCGTGTATTGTATATGAAGCACGAAAGTATAATTATCAGTTAAATTACTTAAGTGAGGTTCAAGAAGTTAAAATGAATTTTATATGACCTTTTTACAAGTTTTTTCTAACGCGCTTGTTAATAGATTTATACAATCATCGCAGTAGGAAATTAAGATTATAATTTAAATAGACGTTTCTCTTATCTATTCTTGTAAGGATTAATGCTAACGTTCAATGTATTAATTGCATATAAAAACTTTCGGAATGACTTCATATTTTTTTACATTTTAAAGTTTAAAGAGTTTATAATGCTTTTGTACAGGTTTTGAAAATTTACTAATTCAATTAAATCACTAAAAACATTGTGATATCTAAAAATTGTTACCTAAATGTAACATGAAATTTATTCATTAAGAGGACGTTGGTAGGCTAATACCGACTTTTTCTTACTTTTATATGAAACTATTTGATCGATTCATTTTTAATTTCGAGTATTTATTCAGAAAAGCATGATAATATTGTTGTTGCAGTTTTTCAAATTTAGTAATCGTTTCATTATTCTTGAAAATATTGCTTTATAGTTATTGTTAAAGTGCTATTCTATAAATAAAAAGAAGCATACTGAGATTGATTCTCAAAATTTTAGAGAGATTTAAAAATTTGAGAAAATGAAATGCCATATCACTCTGCTCTAATATAAAAACTAGTTTTTTTTTTTTTTTCAGAAATATAAAACATGTTAAATTATATTTATTTTTTAAATATTAATAAAACTCTTAAAAATTTAAAATAATAAATCAATCAAATAGTCTAAATACATTTAGAACAGTTAAACCCTTCTTTTTATTACCTACGTGCCGTTAAATATATAATAATTATAAAAATCCTTTTATTTTTATTTAGAAATTGACAAATTAGGTTCATACATCTTTTGTAAATTGTATTTTTGAAATATATTTGTCACCGTGATAATTTTTTTTATCAAATATTGTACTTTATTTATAAGAAGTTTCATGAAATTCAATCATTCTTATGTTAGTTTTAATTAGTTATAAATGGAATGGTTAAATAAATTATATTACTTATAATTACTTAGTTTTTATAACGTATTATTCACCTTTTAGCAGACAGAGCATTTACCAAATGCTGTATGCTGTTACAGACAATTGCAGATTCTTAAGCTTTCCACTTTTATTTCAAAATTTTTTATAATAAACAAAGATAAAATGTAAGGACACTAAAACACAGTATATTAAAAAATTCAAAATTGAATAAAAAACTTGAAAATCTGCAATTATAGGTTATCGACTGAGAATTTATAATTAGAATTCTACCTTACCAACGTATATGTTATAGCACAAAAATTCAAATCCATTTTTTATCAGTGTTGATATATATATAATTATTATAATATTTTTCCTATATTAAATCAAAAGATTTTAAAATGTTCTAAAATTATTGTAAAAGAGAATAAAATGTAAGACATATATTTGTAATTCTGTACTATTAATACATATAACAGAGATAGCATTTTATGCTTAACACAAGAAATATAAACATTTTCAATGTTTTCTTTTTTATATTAAATTCTTGTTGGCAGAAGTAAAAACAATGAAATGCAGTTTTCAAAATCTAGATTAAAATTGATCGCAAACCACAAGCACATGTACACCAGTGTCCCGGCGTCCGGGGCAGCAGTTAAGTTGCTTCCGTCGTATAGCAGCCCGTCGGGCCGCGACTCGGCTGACGTTCACGAGCGACGTACCCAGAAAAAAGGTCGTTCAAAGCAGGGAGCCAGAAAAAAAAGGGAAAAAGCGGGGAATAAAAAAGAAGCCATCCGGGAGACGCGCATAAAAGTAACGAAAGACGAAAAGCGAGCGAGCGAGCGAGCGAGAGAGAGAGAGAGATTTTACGGTCGGTAGTTCGAAGTTGGCGCCCGAGGATAATGGCCGGGGCGCGTCATGTGTCCGAAAATTGCGAAAAGGGCCGCGTGCGCGCGCGCGCGCCCGCTCTGATTGCCGCAATTATCGAATTACCCCCGGTGCGGAATTAGCGGACCCGGCGATCATCGTCCCCGCGCGCCGCGTAAGAATCGCAGAAAGAGCAAGCTTTTTTATTAGCCCCGCGCGCGCGCGCGTATATATGTTCGTGAGCGGTCACTGACAGCCAACGTCAAAGATGGCTCTAAGCGCCCCGGCGATACCTGCAAATGTGTATTCTCCGCAGGTCGGCCATCAGGAGCGAGCGGATTACGAGGGACTTCGTGTTGTTTTTTTTTTATTTTTCTTTAGAAATTGGGGATGAATTTTATGTGCGCGCTTTTACGACTGCCCCGGCAAATTGTTTCGTATTGTTTGCCCAAAAATTGACTTAGGCGAGCGACTCGCTGATGCACTCGGGCCGAGGCGCAGCAGGTTTAGTAATTTAAATTAGTCCTCGGAAATTAGCAAAGGTCTTTGACCAAGTAATTGTAACAATTTAGCAAAAAAAACAAACACGTAAATCTTGTATTTTTGTTTAAGATTAAAATGAACGCGAAAAAGTAAAAGTAGTTATTTTACTTTTTAAAATTGTTTATATGTTTTCCAAAAAAAACTCTTATATTTCAAATAAACTGAAGTTTTGCATCAAAATTATAAAATATAATAATATTAATTTCTCAATTTAGTACGTCGGCAGTCGCTAAAAGCATATTACTGCAGGTATTTTAAAGGTTCAATACCTCTGCGTTCATCTTGGATCCTTCGTCTCTACAAAAACAAGTTCAAAGTCCTAGGCCGAATTACAACGAAAAACCGAGTAAACTAGGCATAATAGCGGCCATAAGCGATGTACCGTCACTCCTCGGAGGAAAAAAGAGCCCTGAAATAGATTCGTACCCCGTGGCACGAGACAAAATCGCTCTCTCTCCAGATCATTGCTCCCGATGCTCGGCGATTTCGAGACATTCTTCGGGCCTAATTGCTCGTAGAGAATTGTCCAAGTGCCGGGGGCGCTGCTGCCTCCGCCAACCTTCTGGAAGCCCCGGCACATAAAACGCGCGGCCGGAGTGCATAAAGTCGAGCGTGCAAAAGGACGGAGCAGCACGTGAGACAGTTTAATAGAGAGGAGCCGAGGAAGACCGAGAGCCGATTGAAGGTTGGAGATGGAAGGAAGGAAGTCGGGGAGGCCCGATTACTCCCCGGGCTGAAACAAAAGCAGATTGGAACCGCTAATTTTCGATCGCGACAGATGCGACCGACCCGGGCAGGTGTTTGCCTTGTTTCAGCGCGCACCGCTGCTGTTTGCCGACGAGGCTCCGCGCTGTAAAAAAAGGATGGTTAAGCGCTTCATGGTGATTTCGAGATATTAATACGATTCTTTTTTAGATCCGTCGCGGTAGTTTCGGCTTTGAACTTATTGTTTTTTTTTTCGTCGCGCTTTTCTGCTTATTTAATAAAGAAGTATTTTATATTTTTTACGTCATATATACTTATTTTTTTCCTAAATGCAATTAAGGTGTTTTCATTTTCATAAGAATGTTAATTGCGGTTTAAGTTAATTATATTATTCCAAATATTTAATAACAGCTTAAAAATTTGTTTCGTACATTATGTTTGCATCGTCGAGTTGAACAGTTTAATAAAAAATTAATTTAATTAAACAAGTTTCCGTTTTTGTACACCACTTTTCAATTTTAAAGTATACGTGAAGAAAATAGTTGGAAAAGAGAGAAATTAACTCTGCAATTCGCAAACGGTGGTTTTTGCCCGAATTGTACGTTTATATAATTTTATAAACGATAAAGGTTAGTAACCCGAGTAAGGCTTTTTACAAGGAGACTCGATCAGACCGGCCGCTGGATCAATGGACTTAGTTGGAACTTTGGAAAAAGTTTTTGGATAACAACGTATAAAGTTAACCAGAATAGTAGACTTCAAAGCCAGGAAGTAGTCGAGTTGTGGAGGTTTTTAGCGTTATTTTGTGAAAAGTTAAAAAAATATAGCTGTATCTTTAAACGCGAAAAAATTAATAAAAAATGAAAATACACCAAAGGGAATCAAGCTTCAATTTATTTATTTTTTAAGTCTAAAATTATTCATTTTTGTTTAAAAGTTATTTTATTTTAAAGTTGAATAGCAAAAATTCATGTATGAATTGAAAAATATTGTGGATGCGAATTTCTGTGATATTTTGATGCATCTTTGAAGTTCACTTTGCACTAACTTAGAAACAAATCGATATTTTTTATTCTTGAAAAAATTCACGACGATTCTAAATTGAAAGTAACCTCCACAGCTTGGCTATTAAACCCTATAATTCTACTTATGTTTACCTATTTTAATAATATATGATAAAATCGTGGTAACTTTCTAATACTTTCATGTATCACACAGTAAAAATGTAGTATTTCCCCACAAAGAAATTACAAAGCTCCACTTAAAACTGATTTTAAGGTCGAATCCTTACTCAACTGCAAATCGCGGGGGGACGTGGCGTTCTAAAAGTATATTTCCGATCGCCGCAGCGATAATAAATTTTCGCTCCTTCGTCCATAATTTAATTAGGCGAGAGGCTACAGCGTCGGAGAGTCGCCGGAACCCTCAAGACTCCCAACGCAGTGCAGCCTCACGAGGATGGGCCAGCCGGCGCGGAAAAAGCCTCGGCTCCTCTCGACGCACGCGCCTCTTCGAGGTCGAAGGAAACTCGCGAGATGAAAAAGGAGGAGGGGGAGGAGGAGGAGGAGGAGGAGGAGGAGGCTGAAAGGGAGGAAAAAGGGAAAAAGGCGGGTGCAGCTCCCGCATAGAGCCGGTCAGGCTTGCGGAAGAGGGCTGCAAAGTAGAAGAGGTCGGAGTCGAGTAGATCGCCGCCGCCGCCGCCGCCTCGTGTATACGTGCCCGCTTGGATACATACTTATCCTCTTTGCGCTTATGTATGGGGCTTAGCTTTACATAATGCATGTATATATGTTGTGATTTTCTTTTCGTCCTATTTTTAGCCGGGCTCCCGCGAGCGCTCTTTATTTCCCGAGCTTTTTCAAAGGATTTACTTTAACGTATAAACTCATTATTTAGAATTGCAATTATATTAAAGCGCGAAACCGAATGAAAGGAAGAGAACCGCGTGCTCGGTGAGTTTAGCCATTTATCTATATAACGCCGCGCGGGGGAAATCAAAATTTTTTCGAATTTTCTCGGCTTTTCGATAAATTCAGGTTCGAACGTTGAAAAAGTCCAAAGAAAAAATGCACTCGGAATTTACACCAAAACGATGCTCTCATCATTTATAAATGAGACTCCCTCTGGCGTTCCACTGATTTGGCATTCAAAAATTTACCCTCCGAATTTTTTTCGAGCGCTTTTCAAAATTCAAATGAGCGTAACGCGCGCGTTCGAAATGAAACCGATTTCCAGCCTCTCCCGGCAGCTTTCCTTTGAAAGTCCGATAATAAGCGCAGAGCGGCGGTCGAACGAAAAAAAAGACAAAAAAAAAAAGAAAATAGAGGGGGGCCCAGAGAGTGTAAGAGTGCTCGCGGGGCTCTAATTAGGCGTGCGGCCGCTAGGCGAGGCAGAGGCCGAGCAATAAGAAGCAGAAGCAGCAGCGGCAGCAGCAGCAGCAGCAGCACATAAAGGCGAGGGAAGAAGGCGGAAGCTAGAGCGGAGCTAGAAAATGGTAGCCAATGGCGCTCGGCGTCGCCGCGGTATTGAACGTCTCCTCTGGGTCCGGAATCTGCGGATCTCTCCGTCTCCTTTTTTGCGCGGCCTCTCTCTCTCTCTCTCTCTCTCTCTCTCTCTCTCTCTCCAGCACACCTATCTCGGCGGCGCAGCCCCACCCCGGGAGCTCTCGTCATCCTCGACGACGACGACGTGCCCTCCCCTCACGGCCTTTTAGTCCTCTTCCGCGCTCTCTCTCTCTCTCTTTTTCCACTGCAGAAGCGATCTATCTCGCTCTCGCGGGTCGCGCTATCGGTCACCCTCTCCCCCCTTTTTTTTCCTGCACCTTGCACTCCGCTATCTCCTCGCGCTCTTTGTCTCCCTATCTCAATATCTTTCTTGCTACTCTTTTCTCCTCTCTCGCGCGCGAACTTTATTCTTTTCCCATTCTTTATCCGACCGCGATTGGATTGGCGCGCGGCGCGGCAGTCTAGCTTTGACAGGGTCGCTGTCGCCTTTTCCGCTGCCGGGGTGGAAAGGATCCTCTCCACCTCCGTGTCCTTCCTCTCGTTCGTTTTTCCCCGTTCTGGGCGCACACGGCGAGAGATAACGACGACGTCGGTGGGAGGAGAGGAGGAGGAGGAGGAGGAGGAGGCCCTTTTCTCTCTCCCTCCTCTGACCTCGCTCTTGAGCCATCTCTCTCTGTCTCTAGAGCTGCCTCCTTCTCGCTCCCTTTCCAAGTCTCGCGCGCCATCCGTCTCCTTTACTCGCTTTGCCTTGTTTTCTTCTTCCCCGGCTCTTTTCTCTCTATACTTTTCCCCCGTCTCCTTCCTTTTTTGCCGCGACTCTCTGTGTACGAACGTTGCACGGCTCTCTCTCTCTCTCTCTCTCTCTCTCCCTCCTTCTCTCTTCCTCTAGCTCTTTCTCTTCGTCTGTCTTGCTCGAGAGAGAAGAGTTTTCTAGTTTCTCGGGGTTCTTTTTTCCCTCGCGCGCACTGCGCTCTTCTCTCCTCTGTCGTTTTTCTCCCTTTTTCCTCGACCTTTTTGTTTTCTTTATCTTCGTCAGACGTCAGGTCCTCTCGAGTCGTGCCGGCCAATCTGGAGAAAAGGTTCGAACAGTGACAAAGGGAGAAGATTAGAACTTTCGAGAGATTCCTTCAGGATTTTTTATTGCAAGATCAACTACTCCCCGTTGTTTGTATAAGAGAAATAATGCTTCAAGAAAATCTTACATGGTAACTCGTCTTTGCAATTTTTTATAGCACTCCAATTAGAGCTTGCAAGATATAAATATTTTCTTCATTTAAATAGAAACTGAAATGTATGAATCGGTTAGGGATTCGGCTAGAATGCTTTTTGCGTACACAACAAAGGAGAAAATAAAAAGTATGGGAAAAAGGTGGGCTTAGAAATCGCATGACGCCGAGACATTTACAAAAATATCGGTCAAGAAGACCGACACGCGATCGGGAGGCCGGGTTAAAAAGGTTGCAAATTACAAAGAAGGACCTTTGAAAGCGAAAAGTGCTGCGAGCACGTACACCTATACCAAAAGAGCGTCCAAGACTGATCATTACCGACCATTAGCCGCCGAAGTAGCCAAGCAGTCGGATTAAACCGCAAACAAAAGCGCGTGAACGTCCAAAAACTACGGCGCGGCCCATCGATCAGAGCCATAAACTTTCCGGCGCGCGCGGCAACCGGCGATTTTCCGCGGCGCGGATCCGCGCGCGTCCGGACGAAAAAAAGGCCATTATTCAAATTCAGCGCGCGGCGGCTCGGCGCAATTGAGCGTAACGCCCTCGATTATACCGCGCGGGGGCCCCGCGCGATATCGCTCTGTGGTAGTAGGTGGCGCGGCCGGATACGTCCGCGTGTACAGCGGAGGGATCGTGCGCGCAGCTTGGCACTTTCGCCATTAAATTGGCCCGCGACCTCGCGAGAGAGAGAGAGAGAGAGCCTTTGACGGCTGCACCTTTCGCCGCCGCCGGAGATCCGCGTTCGCGATCCGCCGCCGCTGGCGGAGGACCTCCCGCGAGGCATCGCCCGGGATATTAATGAGCGGATCGCGGCGAGGCACCGGCCATTTGTCTGCCTTCGCCGAGGCATTTTTTTTTCGGCTTTTCCTCGGAGCTCGCCTTTGTTGCCTCGGACGACTTTGAAGGATTTTCTTTGTTTTGGTACGTTTTATCGAATTTCGTTCGAAAATCAATATTTCTTTTTTTTTTCAATTTTGGGGAGGAAACCAGGAAAATTTAATGGTATTATTAAATTCTTGAAAAGAGTTCCGTTCTTTAAAAGCGCGTTATCGAAAGTTTAATGAGAAAAGAATTTGCACTTTTTACATTTTCCAACGTAAATAAGTTTATCAGTTCGCTGCTCTTCGAGCGTAGAAAAAAAAGGCTAAAAAAAAACCTCTCATTTATTCCCATTTCACAAAACACATTAACATAATCGAGCTCTCCTCCGAAGCCGCCAAGTTTCTAAAAGAACGTCTCGAGAGAGCGTATAAGAAAAGAGTCCGGGATTTAAATCGATTAGCAAAAGCTCGAAACTCGGCTGCATAAAAGAGAGTCCGCCGGAAGCATCTGCATGCAGCTCGGGCCGCGGGCCGGCAAACAGCAGTCGCAGGCTGCACCGAGAAATTATGAAAATTCGCCTGTCTACGTGTATAAGCGGGCAGCCTCGGCGGTGCGGTGGGAGGGTATCGCACACCTGCACACGCCGCCCGCGACGACGCTGTTTTTCCACGGGTCGCTCCTCTCGAGTCCACGGGGCGAACGGAGATTAAGTTTAGAATCGCGGGGGAGATTTATGGGAGGCGGCGGCGGCGGCGGCGCCCGTAACGAGAGCAACTTTTTTTGCGCCCGAGTCGGCCCACGGCGCTCGCCGAGATTACCATAAGATCTCTTCCCCGGCAGCTGCCGCAGCTGAGATTTCCTTCTTATACACAATTTCGAGCGAGGCTGGAAGGCGTATCGGCGGACCCACTTTAGCCTTATTACGCTAATGTCGTCCGGCCCTTTTATTTATTTTTTCTTTCTTTCTTTTTTTTTTATTATTTTTTCGCGCTCTTTGTGAGCTGCTTTTCGCCCAAAAATCTGGGTAATTGAAATTGCCGCCGCTCCTCCGAAAGTTCCGTGTTATTATATTGTTAAGGACGAGGTGCTGGAAAAGGTATAAATTCGAAAATTGCTCAATTCGGGGAGCCTTTTGCTAACTGCATTTTTAATTTGTAACCGAGCTGAACACTGCACTGGTTGCGGAATCTTTTTTATCAGTCGTTTAGTTTGTGGGTCTAGAAAGTTTATGGCAAGGATTTCAAGTGTTATTTCATTAGATACTTCAATCTCTTTATGAAAACTTGTAAATCAACTTGATTATTCAATTTTCCGAGAGGCACTTGCAATTTTACCTGTCTTTACAACTTTGCGATTCTCGTTTTTATATTAAAATGAAAAGAATCGTTAAAAATTATTTATAACACTTCTTCAGAGAGAAAATACAGCTTGTAATTTTGAAAATTTTAATATACTTTTTATAATATAATTACAGCCGTAAAAAGTTCAATGTTAAAATAACCACGGCTAATTTAGGATTAAAGTAGAAAATTCCAGCCGCACGGTAAACACTCGCATAGCAGCACGACTGCAATAACTCAAAAGAAATCTGCATATTGTCAAATTATTTCCTCGTAAAAAAACGCGAGGCATTACCATGCTACTTTACAGATACTCCACGTCATAACGTAAATTGCGCATCGGCTTTTTGCATGACGTCGCAGCTCCGCGCCGTACAACGAAAGCTACACCCGACCAATCAATCACCTCCGCACAGTAGTAAAATAAGTCAAATTAATCTCATTACGGCGGCGCGTAAAAAAGCGGCGGCGGACAAAAAAAGAAGGTCGAAAGTATCACTCAGAGGCGATTACTCTCGTCTATATCCCTCTCGCGGTACATCCTGGGCATCGGGAGAGCCGTCGGTCTTTAATCACGTCGCGTCAATCAATAAGGAAGCCGCCGCTTCGCGCCGGGCTTTCTCAGCGCGCGAGGCGCGGCGGCGGCGGCGGTGCTGCAGTGCAGTCCTCTCTGCATATCGGGGCCCGTAAGTATCCGTTAATTATCCTCGCTCGCCGAGCGCGCGGGGATTAAAAAAAGGCGCGCGAGCGCTCGCGCGCTTAACGACCCCCGGCCGCGCGGCGTCTCAATCGTCCGTGCACTTTTCTACATTCCTCGGAGGGGGCCCGTTGTTGCGCGTAAACTGCAGACGCGGAGAGAGAGAGAGAGAGAGAGGAGAGAGAAAACGATCGGGAGCGTCCCTTTCGCGTACGTATATATGCGTGGTCCCGCGCAAAAGAGAAACAAGTAGTTAAATACGACTGTGCGCCGGCCGTAGAGAGAGAGAGAGAGGGAGCGTGTGTACAGCGTGAGAAACTCCGCCGCGGAGAGGGAATCCTCTCCGGCTCTCTCTCTCTCTCTCTCTCTCGGGGAGCGCCGTGTGAGAAATCCGCAGCGATACGCGCCGATTTTCGACGGCGACGCCGGCGGATTCTGCACGAGCGGCAGATTAGCGGGCGCGTGCGTGTGCGCGGCCCGGGCCAGCTCTCTTTTTCGTCGGGGAGGACTCTGGAATTTCATTCATGTGCTAATGCGCCGCGGAGGGCCGGCTCTCTATTCATTCATGGGAATTCCGCGGCGCGGCCGCTCGTTTTTCGGGAATTTCTCTCGCGGAACCGCGGCGGCGGCGGCGAGGGGTAATGAGGAGCGTCGGAGATGCGGCTTTAATTGCATTGAGTCGATGATGATTCGACGCTAAGGGATGAGCTCTGCGCGCGTGATGACCGGGTATTAGCCGCGTTTTTAAGTAGCTTTCAATGCGCTTCGGAATTGAAGGGTATTTTAGGCTTAATTCCGATGCTGATTTGCATGAAAATTTTGTGGATCTCGGCCGTTGGGAGTGGATTTGTTTCGCAGACATTTCAATTATGAGAGCGTCTTTTAAAGGAAAAAAAAAACGTTTCGTTTTAACCTTTTTACAGGCATTTGTTATTAGTTATTTTTCGAAAGCTAATCTCCGCGAAATAATTAACAATTCGTTCGATTCCGCGTCAAGAATGAAAGTTCATTTCCCGCCAAGATCGTGAATTTTCCTATAAACGATTCCAGCAAGATGAAACGTGTCTATCCGGTTGCACACCAGAAATTTAGTTAAAACGTCAAGCGGCAAATCCGCGGCCGGGGCAAGATCCAATCTAAGAAATTGAGGCAGCCCTCCGCGCGCAATAAAAGCCAAGAGAGAATTCCGCAAAGCCGTATAATAGTTTATAAAGGAGGCTCTCTCTCTCTCCGCGGTTAATCTCTTAATTATCGAGGCCGCGCACTAAAAAGCAGGGCTCTCTCCCCGACGATCGGTTTGCAAGCCGCTTAGCGACTCGGAACTGCCACTTACGGGCGCGGCGTGTACACCGCGCGGCGCGCGTTGCCCCGGCCGACAACTGTGTGTACCTGCCCGCGGAGATTCCCTGAGAAAGATGCCGACGCGGATGACGTGGGCAGGCTGGGAGGCGTGCGCTCCATTACGGAGATGAATCTACCTCGAATGAAGGCTCCTCCGCTTGCGCCACCCGAGAGCGAACGAGCGAGCGAGCGGGGTGTGCGCTGGCTGCGATTTCGAGTTTCCAGGCTGCCCCCCGGGAGGAACTTCTTGTAATGCGCGACTATTTGCATTTGAATAATCGGCCGGGAAGCGCGAACGGAAATCGCTGTTTATTAAGGGACAGAGAGAGAGCTTTGTGGGGGCTTTCAAGCTGTTGGCTATGGCTGATGGAGGGATGCTGCTCTGCTGTTGAGCGTCGATTGCTTCATCGAGGATGGAAATTTATTTATTTAGCTGCTCGGCCGATCGGGAGCCCTTTTACACTTAGAAATTCACGTAAGAGGTCTCAATCTCTTTGAGTAAAATTTAAACTTGGTAGAATATTTTCGGGCAAAGCGCTGCAGCTGCAAGTCGAGAATAGCTGAGATTCGAAAAGAGATCAATGATACTTTTTTACGATTACAAAATGAGCCAAGATTCGAGTGGGAACGAATCTAATCCAAGAATTTCCAAATTCCTCGCGATAAATAATAATTCGCTTAAAAAAAAACCAATCGACATCGGGGATATTTCAGCGAATCCGTTAAAAGTTTCACGTCCGCGAGCGCGGCTGCATAATGCAGGCTCTCTGATACCGCGTCTCTAAGGGCATAAAGAGCCAGGCGGAAAGCGGAGTGAGAGCTCTCGAGCCGGAGATAAAGGAGCGAGTCTCGGATGGTATAAGGACGCGCGCGCGAAAAGGGAAAAGGAGGGGGAGGAGGCTGATGGAAACTCGGTGGGCTCCGCTCGCTCGCGGTAATATATCAACCCCTTGTCGTCCTTTCGCGAGCAGCCCCATTCCTTTTTCTCCCGGTCACTCGCCCTCCCTCCGCTCTCTCTCTCTCTCTCTCTCCTCTTTCAGCGCAGCCGAGTGTGGCTGTGCAGACTCTTCTTCCGGCTGCACAAGTGCGCCCGCTCGGAATCGATAGTCACTCCGCTGCTGCCGCTGCCGCCGCTGCTGCACCCTCTTTTCCGCGTTGTCTTCCGGCGGAGCGCACGGAAATACAGCCGCGGCGTCATGGCGCTTACTCGCTCCGGTGCCATTGATCGCACGGGGCGGGAGGAAATTAATTATTGCCAGTCGGGCCTTTTTTCAGCCGGTGAATCGGCGATTTTCTCGCGCTTAGATGGAGATGTCTCGGATGATGCATTGGGGCTCGACGTGGCCTATATATTTTTCGGAGGAGTGATTTTATTATTATCGATTTATGCGAAAGCTGAGGTAGCTCGAGTGTTTTTTTTTTAAATGGTCTTCCAATTTGAGCGGAAAAATTACTTTATTCTTGTTGCGAGTATAATGAGAAAGTATTTATTATAAAAACATTATAATGTTCGAATAACGTAATTTTTAATTTACAGTATATCCTCAAAAACTTGCAGCTCAAAAAGATCAAAGTCCACAAAAGCTGCAAACAACGAAAACTAAGTTTTTCTGCAGCCCCTTAAAAAAAAAAAGAGAAAAAAAAATTACAATGCAAAGGAGAAGAAGAGGGAGAAAAGTATACGCGAGCTCATCACCGAGACCCATATAACAGGACAGGGGAGGTAAACCAAGGCGTAAGTAAAGAGGGGGGAGAGGGAGGGAGGGTCGGAAACGCGAAAGTTTGCCCGTGCAGTTGCAGCAGCACCGCGAGGAAGCCGCGCGGTTTAATCAAGGAAAGGAGACGCCAGAACAGATAGGCAAGACGACGAATCACAGCGCGACCGCAGTTCCTCTCTCTCCCCTATCTTCGCACCGCAGAGAGATAAGGACGAAGGCAAAATGGGAGCTACGAGCCTGATTTATCGATAACGCTGCAGCTCGGTGAAAAACAGTAGCGAGATTTTCTGAGAAAAATTCCTTTTTTTTAATCGGTTTAGTTAAGATAAGGAGTATAAATTGACAAACTCGATGTAGAAAGCTCGCGCTTCTAATTTTCTCGATTGCCTGTCTTTCAGGAAAAATCCGAAATTTTTCCGCGGGCGTACCTTTTCCGGAGCTGGAGAGATTATCGACTCCCGGCAGCTCGGAGCACCGTATCGTACCCGGAGCCGCAGAGCCCCCGGGAAGTATACGAAAGCAGGCCGTATTCGCGGGCGGATCGATGCGGTGTCGTCGGTGTCCGGTTGCTCGCCGAGAGGAGGAAGTCAGGAAAGAGCGAGAGAAGCAGCTCGAGAGGAGATAACGGCCGATAAGAGAGAAGGAAGCTCTCTCTCTCTCTCGGCGGGTCGCGCGCGCTTGCGCAGCTCGCGGCCGCCGGAGACACCTGATTCGCCGGGACAGAGCTGTAGGTGACAGTCCTCCGCGTTTGTCACTCGCTCGATTTCCCTCTCTCGCAACGACGTCCCCCTACACTCGCCTCGAGGCCTCCTTTGTCAACCGCGGCGAGCGGGTGGAGCTCGAGGGACACGCTCGAAGCACGCCCCGTCGACCGGAGACATTCCCCCCCCCCCCCCTCCCCCGCGCGCCGAGTGGGAGTTGCCGGCTGGCTTTTAGATGACATTTGCCCGATCGATGCGCCGCCGGCTGCGGCGGGGACGCTGCAACGCCGCTCTTTTCAGCGCCGAGATGCTGCGCGGGCAAAGCTATTCCTTTTTCGCGGACGTGCTTGCCAGGGCTTTTACTTTGGGTAATTAAAAGATTTTATGCGTCTAAAGGTGGAGGGGTGAATTTCTAAGAGTGCGTGGGAAAAAAATAGGAAGGGGGGAGAAAACTTTCACCAAGCCCGTATTTGATATGTGGTTTGTCGAGAAGTTTTAATTAATGAAGTTGTTTGAAATTTTTTTATTGTCGAACGAAGCGGAGGATTTATGGTTCTTTTCTTGAACGGTCTTTTTTTCACTTTCATTTTCTAAAGCGACGTATGAATAGTTTGTGAAACGTGCAATTTCTATTTATATTGGGAGGAAAAGTATTAGGTAAAAATCCTGAATCCGAGATAAACGCGTATAGTAGAAATTTAATGAACAAGCATAATGTTCGCTTATTTATAAAGGTAAAATTTTCTTCTTGCATTAGAAATACGGCATTTTCTTTCCACGTATTAAATTTGAATGTTAATTATTCTTTATCTAACTGCTTCGCTGTAAGTCGTAATTTTTAATAATTTTCTAACGCACAGAATATTATTTCGAAATTTTTAAAAATTCATCGATCACCCATCAGCAACGTTAAATTTCCTCTTTCAGCGAAACTCGGTGCGCATCGGCGCAGCTGTACAAGGGCTTTTATATAAAAATATCTTTTGCTCCCGTTTGGCGCGCATTTTTTTATTACGAATCCGCAAAGACAGGAAGCGAGAGAAAGTGCAGCATAATCCTTTAATCCGATAGCGGAGAAAATCGATGATCGGATCTCTTTCTCTCTCGCTCGAGAGAGAAACGGACGGGGGATGGAGGGTCCAGTCGGAGCGAGGAATGCTGCGGCGGCGGCGTTGATTGCTTGACCGCGTATATATGTATAATGGGAGGAAGCAACGCGAATCCGGTAGGCAGAAGCCCGGAAGGTATCGGGGGAAGAGCGCACGAGGAGAGGGATTAATAACCGGTAGTCGGTGACCGATAACCCGAAGCTCGCTCCGGGGGGGGAGAGGATACTATAATAA
>UCOM01000956.1:0-55274 GCA_900474385.1 Ormyrus pomaceus
TTGAGCAAGCTGTTCCAGATTTAGGATTTTGAACTGGTGATACCGCGTTTTGTACGGTGAATTTTGAAACATACATTCTTGGTCTTTCTTAACTGGCCAGTGATAAAATATTGTATTTTAATTATAGAGAAAGAGAAAAAAAAAATAAAAAGATACGTCTTAGGACGTAACAGTATCAAAAATGATATATTGAATGTAACAACTTGTGTAAGGTAACAGTTATTCTCAACTCGCTTTTCAGCTTTTCAAACCTTATTTTTATTTCTAAAGAAACCAATTTTAAAATATTCGAAGAACGACGACGAATCTGCAGCAGCACGTTGCGCAGTACAAGGATAAGGACCCTGCAAACTTTTGCAGTAAGATAAGTAAAAAATGCAAATAAGCCATCGAACGACTTGTTTTGCCGTGAACCGTCCGAGTCACATGCTGTCTTCCGCTTAAATTCTCGCCTTGAGAGATTCTCGAAGTCGTCGGATATATTATACTTATGCATCACGATGTGCGTCTACGGATATTCCAAGCAACTTTATGTGTTGAATATTTTAAAATCAATTTTGATTTTTTAGACTAGCAATAAAGTAAATTATATATTTGGAATAGTTCTGCCTAGGTTCCTGTATATCCTATATATGGTTATTATATATATATATATATATATATGTTTAATGAATGCGAAGTTAGACGTGTTAAACCAACGATAATAAGGAAAGAGAAATTGTTATCTGCAAATTAAATTGAAGTTCATTTTTAAATTGAAGGTCATCTTTAGACCAGTTTGTCGCATGGCAATGTTACAATTGCCCTTGTTCCAATTTTTTACATTAATAAAATTAATACATTTTTAATTTCTATAACCACTTTTAAATGCCGTATAAAAGTTAATAAATAGGATAGTACAGTAATTATATTGTGTCTTCTTCTTAGAGGACGCAGTAATTTCATGATTTACCCTGAACTATTGCACCTATTGCATTTTATGTATAATATAATAAGATATTCTTGCATAGATTTATAAATTTTATAATTGTATTTAAGTTTTTGTTTTAATTTAATGTAAATAATTTACAAAGGAAAAAAATGCGAAGTGCAGTTTGTACAAAAAAGAACATCTGCAAATCCGAAGGCCGTTGCATCGACTGAATAATGACAAGAAAACTTGTTCGATTCTTCTAACAGAATAATCACGAGAGAGTAATCACGAGAATGTCGCGTGGCAAAATTAATCATCTAATGGTCAAATCAAAAATAGTTTGAAGCTCAGACTATAAAAATTTACGTCATCAAACTTCAGTCAAGTGCGTCTGTCCGTTTCCCACTTTGCACACATTCTCCTCTTATCAGTCCTCGATGCGTACCCACACACACACACACAGGCACGAGTGTATTCGACACACCCCAGTTCCCTAACCGCGTATCGAGGAAAAATTCCTCATTCCGCGCTCGTTCGGGCCCAAAGGTAATTGAGTAAATAAAAACTCGGCCAGTTCCGAAGGAGCCGTATCCCCGCGGTTTCCCATATCTGCGACTCTGGCGGCGGTGGCAATCACCGGAGGAGGAAGAAGATTAAGCTCGCGCGCGAGAGAAACAAGCGACGCCGAGAGATAAAGAGCGCGAATTTTTACAGAAAAAAAGCGCCGACGGGAGTGGGGGGGGGCTCTCGATCGGCTTGCGGCTCTCGCGCGATTTCCGAGCGCCGCGCCGCGCATCAGTCAGTCGGCGCTTATCGTATCGCGCTCCTCTCCTCGCTCTCGGAGTCGCTCGGAAATTCGTATAGATCGCGAAAAATCGCGCAGGTGTCGTCCTCGCGAGTGCGTGCACTCGCCAAGAGCGGAGGACGGCTTGAGGAAAAAGAGAGAGAGAGAGAGAGAGCGCGCGCGGAAAAACCCAGCTTCGGATCGCCGCCCATGCAGCGCGCGTTCCGAAAGCAGCACCGATGTTGCCTGCGTGCGGATACAAGTGACGAAAAAATTGTGTGCCGCTCTGTGCTCGGAGACGCCGCGCGACTGATATGAGCCGGTGATGCAACTGGCGGAGCTGGAGACGGTTCCGGGTGAGGATGGAGCTTCCGAGGTCGTCGCCGTCGAGGTCGACAATCCGCCGCGGGAGCAGCAGCTGCGCGCCGAGTCGCCCCAGAACGACGATGCCGAGGCTCACGAGGACAACGACGACGACGACGTCATGGTCGACGTCGAGGCGACGATCGCCAGGTATTTCCAGGACAACAGCGCCTGCCCGATCGAGGTCGAGGAGCACAACGACTACCAGGTCGACCTCGGCGACATGCACTCCCAGCTCAGCTCCGGTAACGTACCGAACAGCGGAGTTCACGTGAATTCCATCAACGCCGTCAAGTCCGACGTTACCATCGGTACGAAGGTCATCATCAAAGGCCGCACCACCGTCATCGTCAACAAGTCGGAGAAAAGTAACGGAGCCCTGCCCGCTCCCGTCAGTGCTCCCACGGAAAAGACGGCGGCGGAGCAGCCCGTCGACGGGCACAAGCTGTCCAGCTGCTCGTCTCATCCGTTCATTCCGTTCTCGCGCGGCAAAGGTGAGCTGGAAATGAATATGGCTTGGAGGATGTAATATTTGCACGACACTCGCTTTTTATCCGACTCGCGTATGTATTGTGCGATGATTGTTGCCTGGAAATCGTAAATGGGAGCCGCCGATTTATCACGAGATTGAGCCTGACAGATACCGAAAAGTATAAATATCGGACGTCACAAGCTGGAATAATTAGAGCTTTTTGGTACCTTGTTGGGAACGGATTAGTATAATTTTGTTCTTTTTTTCTTTTGAATGAAAAATTTATAAAAATTAATTTGTATCCACGATATACTTTCTATTTATCATATATTCGTGTAAGGATTAAAGCAATAGAAAGATAATACTGAAATAAAACTTTTAATTTTATAAGTACTTAGATATCGCAAATGATTATTATAAAACAATTATTTACGCTCATAAATCTTAATTATGTGAATAATAAGCGATGCTAAAGGCTAAATTGTATATCACTAAAAAATAAAATAGTAAGATGAAATCGATAAATTTTTCAATTTAAAAAATAAAGTGCAAATTATTATAAAAGCAAAATTAAAAAAAGAGACGTTTAATAATAATCATAATATCATTATCAAGTTATTTCTAACAAGTGTGCGGCAGACATCTTGTTTTCAAGTAAAACGAGTGAATCAACTACGCACAGATCGAAATTAAAAAGAAGATAAATACGAAGTCATTTTCGCATTATCTGCGTAGGTGTTTCCCTGTTCTAATTTGTAAATAAAAATTAGAAACTTGAAAACTTTAACAACGAGGAAAATAATATTCAGGCTTCTCATTCAGGAAAACAAGTAAACGTCATATTAAACCTTTAACGTTCAGATGTGCAGAATTTTTACATTGATTTCAACGTGGTATCGTTTAAAGAAAAAATTAAGGTGGACAACGATCTAAAAACCCTCATACTACCTCTTTGTGTAAAGTACCCTTTAAATAAAAAAAAAAATTTTTTGGAATACGTTTTTTTTTCAATCGAACTTTTCACTAAGTTACCGGCACTTAACATCTGAACGTTTAAAGTTTTTCAAAATTGAGAAAATTGTTCCAATTTCGGGTATTCCACCTATTTTAATTTGCAGGAGCAATAATAATGATGCTTTTGGAGAAATGATCTTGAAATATCAGATTCTTTTTTATCTTTATATTGAACTTCAGTTCAATTTTATTTTTGACTTGATTTCTTCAAATTTCCTGAATCATTAAAGATATATACATAAAGATAAAACTACTGGTTCTGATCTCGAATGTTAATCTAAAGACCAATAATCTCTCTGAGATAATCTTTTATTGTACATCGTGAATATAATAATAGCAACAAATACTTCCATGTTTTGACCATTTATTTTAGTACAATAAACGATATAATTCTTAAGTTTGGCTGAAAATAAGTATTCAAATGAGTCCACTGGAATACTGCACAATATATCAAACTTATTCTTTTGACTAAACACTACGTCATTTATAAAAATGGTATGATGATTACATTCTCCCTCGATCTACTTAATTTGTTCATCTTTCAATTTTTTGTAAGTTATTTTAATTTTCATACTGGTTATCATAAGATTGAACAGTAAACATCATTATATGCCGGTAACATATAGTGAAACATTCAATTAAAAAAAATCGTATTTAAAACGTGTAGTGTTTTTTGAGTATTTTCAAAAAAATAACAGGATTGGAATAATTTTTTGGAAATTCTACCTTTGCCAAACGAAACAGCGACCCAAAAAACGGCACGAAGTTGAAATTATAATTCTGCACATCTGAGCGTTTAAGTGTTAAACGAACCTACTCGTTTGACTAATTCATTTAAATTTTGAGAAAATCTAAAATTCAATGCAATAAAAATTTTTTAAATAATCTTTAATACGATTCTATCAAGAAAACCTGTTATACATATACTCACATAATGCACTCGCCGATTTTGTTGATAACAAACACTTCTTTTATTAACAAGTGCGCACGTACAAATTTGCATGAAAATCAGTGACTAGCACTTGGGTAGCTGTATTTATAAGATCGATTTCAAGATTTTTGTCGAAAATTCACCGATGGCATAATGCCTTTAACGCATAAAATCTTTGTAATATTTAGAACAAAAAAGAAAAAAAAACTGTCTGTCAGACCTTTAGAAACTGTAAATTTAAAATTAACCGTACACAAAAGAAAAACTGTAAAATGTGAATTACAGGTTAAAATCCAAGTTTTCATCATTTAATGATAAGTAACTCCTAATCCTGCTTATACTCTAAAAAATGTATTTACGAAACAGATTAGATTAGGCGGATATATAATTCGATTAGAACGTCAAAAAAAATCAGTTTTGTTAGGTTGAATATACCTTTCGGACCCCTTTCATTTGAGAAAATTGTAAAGTATATATTAAGTCATACAAATGAGCCCAAGAACATTACAATTGTAAAAATTCACTTTACAAAAATCGCGACATTAAATAAGTAAATAAAAAAAAAAAAAGTCATTGTAAATTTCTTTAAAAAAAGAGCGTGTTTAAACATAAATTTTTTATAAATTTCAAATGAAAAAATAAAAAGTGTTTCATTATCATCTCTAATCTGTGCTAAATGTGTGATGCTAATCGTAGTTTGATGTAAAACAGTAAATTGATAAAAATCGTTCTTTGACATAATTTTTGGAGATTTTATAAGTGGCAAAAATCCCAGTTGCGAAAGCGTAAATAAAAGCAGTTATCAACATTTATCTAGACGATAAAATAGGAGGCTCGGCTTTATTGTTGCAAAATTAGCGTAAACCTCCGAGGGGTCGAAAAATTTTCAGATTACTCGAAGAATGACCAATATCTCGGCATTGCGCATAACTTAGCGATCAAAATAAAACATATTCAATAATATAAATATTTGCAAAAAAGGAGTCAAAGTAAATATAAAACTAAAACTGAGATCCGGCGAGGCTAAAAGCGTAGACTCATTCTTGGATATTAAATTCGATCATTGTTGTGTAAATTGGAAACGATGAAACATTCAAGGAGGAAAAAGCATGCAAGAAAATTGAAAAGAGTGAGATTTGACGATATTAAGCATACAGGTAACGACGATAAAAAAATTGAGAATGATTCGTCGAGGGTTTATGCGAGGGTTGCAAGTGAAGATGAAGATGTGACTATTGATATGAGTCCCTGCACGCTTTTGCTTCCAGAAAAAGACTCGAGTAGCGGTAAGAAGAGATGAAATTAATAATAGTTTATCGCGTCATTTTATTTAAGAAAATCATTTTAATCCTTGAATACAAGCTCACTTATTTGCCACTTAAAAATAAGTGATTGATTTTGTGGAAACCTATATTAATGTTTTCCAAAAATATCGAACCAGGAGGTCTTAGGGGAAGTACATCATGCTACTTTACTTTTCGGAACTGGGATTCCACGCTTTGGCTTTATCTACTTTAATTGATCGTGTCGGCGGGCTAAAGAGATAAAGACTCCGGATAACAGTGAAGCAGCCGACAACCAAATTCCTTATTTAGTGCCAGTTTTAAGAGTAAAATTGTAAATGGTGTAAAAAAAGAAGTTTCTTACGTTTTTTCGAAAGAAAATAGAAATGAGAAACTATAACACATTAAGAGACTTGAAAGTAGATTTAATTTACGCCAGTCGTAGGTCGATTAGTTATAAAAATTTTTTTACGTCATTCAGAAATTACGATAAATCGGGGTATTCCCTGTATTCCCTGTATCATTGTGCAGTGCTCCATTATGCAATTCGTCCTATCTAGTAATTTAATTCTCATATCTCATTCGAACGGAAAACAATGCATAAATTTTACATCTATTTACGTCTATAATCTTTTATTTTTCACGAACGATGCATTAATCCTGATAAAACTTTTTTTTTCTTACAGCCGCGGAATGGTTTCGCTCGAGGCTCTGTGTGATAGGGATTTTCTTCGCAGTACTGTTGATTATATCGCTCGCCGCTGTGCTCTACGTGATCTTCAATCCAGGTACTCGTAAACCTCCAGCGCCGATTTCGCCAAATGACACATCGATAAACAATGGTATTCGTCTTGGGAGCTTGCTAAATCTTTTAATAGTTTGTCTAAGTACTTTGCTAATGAAATTTTATTATCCAAGGAATCCATTACCGAGCACGAAGAAGACTTTTTAAAAAACTAAATGTTTTGATTATCTCTTCCGTAACGTTTAAATGAAAGCTTTACTTGCTATTTGAGCACAAAACTAATTTCTAATAGATATTTTAATTGAATTAATTAATAATAACCGCTATTAAACGTGGTTTTGGATTCCTTGTTTACAAAAAAAACTGAAGTATTTATAAAAGTGCATGAATTTCGAAAGATTTTTTATTCTTTATTATTAATTACTTAATTTCTTTAATTTTGTAAAGTGTATTATTTAGTACTAAAATTTTTGTAGATAAATAACAGTCTACTCTAGCTACTGCTCTAAAATTTAATTCTAATTAAAAAAGTATGCTTGAATAACGTACCAAAGCAAAGAAAACGTTTGCAACATAAATATTTTTAAGTTTATTCTATTTTTGTTACGTATTTTACTAATTACGTGTGTGCTTTCTTTGCAAGACTGTTGTATATAGTCTCTATTCTGTGGTCTTTTTGTGTGCTTACAAGCTTTTTAAAAGGTGATGGTATCAAACAATGTGATGTTTAACTTTGATCCTACGATGAATTTTTTTGGTTTGTAAATAGTTTAGAACTTTTAAACGCGGTTGTTACTTTATGCGCACATTGGTCTGTCGAATTGATTGACACAAAAATGTACATTTTATTTATTAATTTTTTCACAATCTAGGTCCATGAACAACTGCGTTATACCAAATTTCAAAATTCTAAAGAAATGCGTAAAAAACATTTTTTATTTAATTTTGTTATACTTGCTGAAAGATGATCGGTTTGCGACAAATTTTCATAAATTCAGTAAAAACAAGCAATTTACTAATTTTATTATTTTTTTTTTTATTGAACTAATATTAGTCAGTGAAATTTTCTTTTAAGTTTTCTTCCGATTACAGCTAACAATTGCTTTTGAAATGAAGAAGAGAAAACAAAAAATGTAAGAACTCTTGTAATAAAAAAAAAAACAAAAAACAAAGAACAAATAAAAATTCAAATAACAATCAATTAAGAGTTCAAGTTTTCTGCTATCATTAGAAATAGAAATAAAGGCATAGCTCAAATGTAATAAATAAATTTCTTAATAAAGCGAGAAGACGAATAAGACAATAAAATAGATAAGAACAAATGTTAGATGAACAATTAATGAAGAAATTCGAATAATTAATTGTTCAGCATGACGTCCGTTATATATAGGTGTTCTATTCAGCACCCTAATTATATCGCTTTTTCAGGGCATAATCAAGTTACATTACGCAATATAGATTTTTATTATGTGATTGTGTATAGTAGTAGTGAACTTGCATATCCTATATTTCAAAATTTAGTGAAAAAATTAGAATGTGAGATATGAGTAAAAGTAATAAAGTTACTTTTATAAGAAAACGTAGTGCGATCTGAGTTTTATTGAATAATTACATTTTTTTTAGTACTTTTAGTGCTCAAGTTCCGACGGTAATTTTGAATAAAAGGAAAACTAAACTAAATGAACTGGTAATTAAAGAATTTTATTTCTAAATATCGGTGTATTGCATGTACATACAGCTTTTCATGTTCTTTTATTTTATGTAAATGTTTATACGTAATGAAAATTTGGGTACTGTTTGTAAATCAAATAGTGCCTCAAATCAGAGATATTTAAAATTTAATGAAAACTTAGGTCAAAATTGAAGCGGAATTTGAACATGTTGGATATATAATAATATGCTAATTCTTAAATTGTGTATGATCAGATGAAGTCTAACCGATCATAAGTTACCACAATTGTTTCAGCTTCGTCGAGTTCATGAAGGTACGGATAACCAAAATTACCCACGCAGACGTAATTTTTTATTTAAAAAGCTATTTAAATAGTTATCGCATAGTTAATGCCTTATATAATTTATAAATATTAGTTGAGAAATATATTTTTTTTTTAATTTTACGAAGAATTGTGCAATAAGTAAATGAAAATATGTTTGATGGTTCAGTATAATTAGTTTCAACAGAACTGGTGCACATATTTTATTAGTTCCCAAAGTGTCGCTATATGCATACTAAAAACAATTGCAATTTGATTTAGTTGTAAGTGGTATTTGCTCTTGAAATCGTTACAATGGGATCGCTCGATCACAAAATCATATATATTTCTAAGGTGTGTATGCTGTGAGCCACGCTTCGTATGATTATTTAAAATCAACTTTACCAAAATGGCACGGGTATCCAAACTAAATAATTAACGGTAAATTGTCTAAAAATTTGGGTGCTTTCGTAGTTGCAGTTTCAAGCTTCATTACCCTCCTCATCCAAGACGATACGCCAGCTCCGAATTAACAATGACTCTTGTTTTCAGATCCAACGATCTCGGGGGTGCGCATCGTGCCTCGAATCGAGTGGGGCGCACAGCCGCCAGAGAATCCTGCTAATAAACTAAAGATAATTCCAGCCCCATTAGTCATAATCAGCCACACGGTCACCAACTTCTGCTTCACTCAAGCCCAGTGCGTTTTTATCGTCCGCGTGACTCAGACCTACCACATCGAGTCGAAGGGCTGGGACGACATCGCCTACAATTTCCTCGTGGGAGGCGACGGCCTGGTGTACGAGGGTCGCGGCTGGGACGTCGAGGGAGCTCACACCTTTAACTACAACCTGAAGAGCATCGGGATATCGTTCATCGGTACTTTCAACAAGCAAGAGCCGACGAAGGCGCAGCTTTACGCCGCCAAGAAGCTGATCGAGTACGGCGTTGAGAACGGAAAGATCGCCAAGGATTACAAGCTGCTCGGACACAGGCAGTGCATCAAGACTGAGAGCCCTGGCCAGGCGCTCTACGATATCATCAGAACGTGGGACCACTGGGCGCCCACACCGTGATAGTACTTTACTTTTCGACAGCTGATAGTATTTGCGACTGCAAATGCGTTTGTTTATTGTTGCTTATTAATTCTAGGTTTTAGCAAGACGTGTCGATTTCATGAAAATATTCAATTAATTGAATTTCTGTTACTATCGCTTATTTTATTAAAATATTGATTTAGGACTCGTTTGTAGTTTTAAAAAGGGTGTAAAATATTTCAAAGTATCATTGATGTGAATAGTAAATAGTTCTATTAATTGCCATCGATTTCTTTTTCTATTATTTTATAAAAAGTACTAGTCAAAAAAATCATCAAGCACAGTTGAGTTTTATCGCACTAAATTAGATAGGAGTATATAGACTTTAACAAAATAAAGATCGAGAAACATATTTGTAAATAAATCATATTCTCTAAATCATATGTAGCAGAAACTAAAATTTATCATGGTTCTAAAATTACTTAAAAATAAAGCGAATAAAATTTTATACTAAAAAAACGTTACTATTACATAAGGCTTTACGAGAAATCACGTATTATCTTTTCAAAATCTGTTGATTATTAACAAATTTATTCAACAAATAAATTCCACAAGTAGTTAGGCTTTAATAAACATTATAAATAAATTATAAAATTTGATTTACCGCGTAAAGAAAAAGAATTAAGAAGAAATATAATCATATCAGTATTTTATTAGTTATCATAACAATGTACGTTTAAAACATTATATTTTGTATCAAAATAGCATTCAATAAATTTTATTATTCGTGAATAAAGAAATCTCAAGAAACACTTCAATAACGTACGTTTATTCGATTTATTTAATTTACAAACCAACACTGATTATTTATTTTTTTCAGAATTTATACTCATCTTACTACACGCATTTTATTTGTTATTCCGTTTAGTTTGTTTTCATACTTTTAATGCTTCAAAAACCTTTAATGGAATGCTGCTATAAAATGAATTTGGTGAATGAATTATTTTTGAATGAGTATGTGCCTTCAAATTTCCTATATGGAAGAATAATTTATCAAGCTTTGGCAGCTATATGCTTTGCTAAATAGTATTAGAAAGAATTTACAATTGTCATTAGAATATTCCTCCGTCTGATGATGTTACAAGAACTCTTTTTTGCACGCTTATTAATTTTCACTCTAACGCGTGTAACAATAACAGTAAATTTATGTTTTTAATGTGACTCTAATTTTTTGGGCTATGTACGTAACCTATAGGCGAGCTCAATTTCAACTAGATTAAGATGAATTTAGCCGTCTTTTTTAAAAGCATTTGAGGTAAATAAAAAAACCCGTTCTTTCGACAAAAAGCGATGAAGTTCGTTTTTCTTTACCTCAAAATTCGGGCTTTGTCAGTCTTAAAAGTGATGGCCACCGTATAGTAAATCCCACCCCACTTTGCAAGCTCGTCTTCTTCTAGGTACAGAATACACTGACTTCGTACCTCGCTCAGGCTGGAACGCGAAGCCGCCGGATGAGCCCCCGACGAAACTCAGGGCTCTTCCGCCCTCGTACGTAATCATAGGCCACACCGTCACACCGTCCTGCGTCACCAGAGACGAGTGCATCGACAGGGTCTTCAACCTTCAGGGGTATTTCATCAACAACAAAGGCTTCGCCGACATCGGCTACAACTTCCTGGTGGGCGGCGACGGTGCCATTTACGAGGGCCGAGGCTGGGACATCGAAGGAGCGCACACTCAAGGTTGGAACCGCAGGAGCATGGGATTCGGTTTCATCGGGAACTACATTTACGACACGCCGAGTAAGAAGCAGATCGAAGTGACGCAAAACTTTCTGGAGCAAGGGGTCAGGGAGGGGAAGCTGGCCCCTGATTATGTATTACTAGGACAAAACCAAGTTCAGACTACAGACAGTCCTGGAAGGAGGCTCTCTAGTGAAATTCAGAAGTGGAAGCATTGGGCTCCAAAACCATAGAATTAACAAGCGGCTCTTTATTATTTATTAATGAGTTTTTTTTTTAAATATAGTACACTTTATATTAATTTAACGTTTTTATGTTGCTACCATAATTTTCATTGTATCATGATGTAGGTAAAAATCATCAATTAATACAATAAAAGCAATCATTTCATAGTATTAATACATAAAAATGATAGCAAAACTGCCTTTTATTATTGGTTTATTTTATATTATATTAGAAATCTTATTAACCGTGTACGATTAATATTTAAGACTGTTCAGACCAGTCGGAATGAAGACTATGTTAACAATCTTGCCCAAGATGGCTTATATATTATATAAAACGTAATAAAGTAATTAATGTTTTCATAGCACGATTTGCATGCTTTGAAGGATATCTTTATCAAATATTCCACGCAGCACTCATCTGCCCCAGAAACATTTTCAATTCTTTTTATTTATTTTAAGGAAAAAAATCGAAGAAACTTTCAGAGAAGAATTCGACGGCCCAAGAGCTAGTCATAGTGTCAAGAGAAGATTGGAAAGACTTTCCTAAGAAAAGATGGGCATTTGAATACCTCGAAGCGTCGCCTTACATCGTCATAATAAGCGAAACCGGCACGAATTCTTGCCGCGCGAAGCCAGAGTGCGTCCAAATTGTACGGAGTATTCAATCCTCTGCCGAAACGTTGAGCCGCGACATCGGCTGCAACTTCCTCATTGGCGGAGACGGCCTCGTTTACGAGGGCCGCGGCTGGGACACTAAGAATACATTTGGTACTGCGCCGTACGACGAGATCAGCATGTGGATATCGTTCATCGGATCGTTTAATACCGAAGAGCCCACGGAGGCTCAGCTCGAAGCTGCAACGAAGCTCATTGAGCATGCAGCGAGAAACTCTAAGATAAAGCCGAATTATAAAGTAATGGCGGAACGACAGTTTAATAAGGATAATAAAAACCCTGGTGACAAACTTTTCGAGGCTATAAAACGAACTTTCGATCGTTGGGATTCACGGTTTATCTCAGAAAAAGTGAAATTAAGAGGGTCTAAGCATAAATTCGAGCGTGTAAATAGGACTTATTACGACCCCGTTTTTAATTATCTTGTCATACCGTAAACGTAAAACCGCCGGTCCTTCCGTTTTTTATTCTTATGTGGATTCCTGAAATTAATGGAAATTTGTTTTGTATAATATATTTTATTTTATACATAAATCCTATTGTAATGTCAATGAATGAATGATAAAATTGCAATTGAAACAAATAAATTTGATACATTGAAAAATTATGTTTATACTAAATTTTTGTCATGTGTAATATTCTTCATCTTCTTCTATGTATGAAAATCTGTAGAAAAAAGAACTCGAAATGTACAATATTTACGATGTATTTGGCAATAAACAGTTTAAATTAGTTTTAACACTTTTTTAAAAATTGCTCTCAATCAAACAGCTATCGAGCCTACTTTGTAAATATGCAAGCGTTACTAAAAACCTTCGATCGCACTTAACAACTACTCACTTGCACGTTTCTGTAATTAAAAATTTAACTCCTTCAACTGATCGACCTTTAACTTCGCTAAATTAATCTCCCGAATTCCTTCCAACTAGGAAAAGCTGCTAGAAGTCTCAGACGAAACGGCACTCCGATGAACGAAGCAACGATCCTATCCCGAAAAGAATGGGGCGCCCTACCCAGCAAGCAGACAGCCGTGAACCAAACGACGCTCCCGACGCCGACGGTGATAATCAGCGAGACGAGCCGAGAGCCCTGCCTGTCCCGGTCGGAGTGCCTCGAGGCCGTCCGCACCCTGCAGTACAACTCTCAACCCCGCGAGCTGGAGTTCAACTTCATCGTCGGAGGCGACGGCCTGGTCTACGAGGGCCGCGGCTGGGGCGTCAAGAACGCCTTCGTCAGTGCCGAGACCTCCGACGGCGAAAGCATCTGGATCGGCCTGATCGGCTCGTTCAAGAACCAGGCTCCCGCCAAGCGGCAGCTCGACGCGGCGAAGAGGCTCGTCGAGCACGGAGTTAAGCTCGGCAAAATCAGCAAGTATTACGAGCTGTTTGCCCAGCGACAGCTGGACCTGAGCTCCAACCCCGGGGATAAGCTGTTCCAAGTCGTTCAGACTTGGAAGAATTGGAACTCGACTTCGGTGATCGACGCGATCAAGGAGAAGCTCGATACGCATTATAAAACTTATACGGGACTCGGTAGCTCGGAGAAGAGGTATCGGGTGGTGTGCGCGCCGAAGAGGCGCGGAGGCTCAACCTCGATGTGCACGTCTATTCAGGCACATTAAAAGTTGTGATAGATATTATAGGTGACTTTTTGTTGGACGTTATTGTGTTTAAGTTTTTGTGCTCTGTTGTAATATTTCGGAAAATTTTCGTAGGATTAAATTTTGAAATTTGTCAATTTTTGTACAATATAAAGAAATTGAATTTGCTTAGCTTTATTTCCTGTAAAAAAATGTATTCCTACGTACGCGTTGTTTTGTAATTGTGCACTGTTTATTTTGCCTTATTTTTATGTATTTTATACAATATTTACAGATTAAGTATTTCAAATTTATTTGCTTTTATTGAAGCTAGGTATCTGAATTCTGGTGGAAAATCTTTTAATTTATTTTAATGTACTATTATGTATTTACTTGCAAAAAAATTAATAAATTTCATTATACAATTGTACATTAAAACCAATTCCCACTTTGTAAATATCAGTTTGCTTAATACAAATGACATTTAATATATTTTAAATTAAAATGAATAAAGTTGTTTACCTTTTTCCGTCATTGATTTCATACGTATTTATAATTCTTTTTATTCAATCTGATAACATACCCTATCTATAATTTTGTCAAAAAACGTACTAACAATTACAGGTACAATGCCACCTTATTGCAAAACTGCAAACATTTTAACGCGCAGCGACTGGAAAGCGAAAGCCCCCCTTGAGTCGCCCAAGAAGCTGCGGGCACTTCCTCCTCCTTACGTAATAATTGCGGAAACTTCAAGGAACTATTGCACGGAAACGACGTGGTGCAAACGCGCCGTTCGCGAGGAGCAGGAATTAGCTTTGAGGAAGCACCACAGCGACATTGATTACAATTTTCTCGTTGCGCCTGAGGGGTCCGTCTTTGAAGGCCGCGGCTGGGATGTCGAGGGATTTCACACCGATCGATACAACGACAAAAGCCTCGGCATTGCATTTGTAGGTGATTATTGGACTTACGAACCGACGGATGAGCAGATTTACGCTGCATTGGCGCTGTTGGAGTTCGCCGCTTGTCAGAAAAAAGTCGCGTGGAATTACAAGCTTTTGAGTCAGAATCAGACGATGCTTATAGAAAGCCCTGGTAAATATCTGTACGGTGTAATTAAGACTTGGGAACACTGGTCACCCAATCCGTAGTCTTATACTTATTCTAAAAATATGTGAATACATTTTTATTTATTGTACATGCGTTTATCATCCAAAGCTCAAGGTTTCTTTCTGTCAGAGATGTTTAATTAATTTTTTAATTCAAAAAATAAAACTTAAAGATTACTTTGTCTGTATTTATTTACCCCTATTACAAATTCTTGTGTCTTTCATTGTGATAATGCTTGCATTCGTCTTTATGTTTGTTGTATTCGTCATACCTTTATTTGCTTCAGTTCCGTCTTTATGCACTTAATGGCAAGCACGATTTCTCAACGAATTTTTATTTTTGCAGATAGTCGAATTCTTAAATTATTAAGCTCGATATAAAGAAAATGAAACCAAAAAAATTAATGCGATTAATTTTCGTCTTCCTATTTTGAATGAATACTTTTTAATTTTAAAAAAGGAGAATTAAAAATTAATTTCTCCGGTATCGTTTCAGTTTCCTGAAACTGCATCCCAGAACTTATCGTTTCTAGCATGCTATGCTTTATTATAGCACTATTGATCGTAATATTCTATTCAATACCCCCCGGTTTGCGTTACTTCGTTAAACAGCCATAAAATTTAAACAATAATTGCAGGTACAGTGGAAAAACCAGTTAACTGCAAGGATCTAAAGGCCCCCGAAATATTAACTCGCGACTGGAGCGGTTGGAGAGGACGACAACCTGTAAGTCCACCCAAAAAATTACGCACGCTTCCGGCACCGTACGTGATAATTACCGAGACGTCCAAAGTCCTTTGTATACACAAGGTTATGTGCATGATAAGCGTTTTCCGAGATCAAGAGCTAGCCTTTAGAAAAGGCCACAACGATATCGACCACAATTTCCTCATCGGGGGCGAAGGAACGATTTTCGAGGGTCGCGGCTGGGACATCGAAGGAGAGCACACTTTCAACTACAATCATACGAGCATCGGTATCGCTTTCGTTGGAAATTTTTGGTTGGACGAGCCCAGTGAAAAACAACTGAATGCTGCCTTGACGCTTTTGGATATTGGCGTTTGTCAAAAGAAATTGGCGCCAAATTACAAGCTGCTGGGTCAGAGACAGCTGATGCACGGAGAGCGACCTGGCGACTATCTGTACACTGTGATCAGACGCTGGGATCACTGGGTGTCTGCTCCGTAATCAGTATAATGAAAAGCAAAGGTTTTTACATAAATCTGTATGGAACGGATGTAGGGGACGTTTATCAGAGCTTTGGTTGATTTAATGATTAGGGATTTAAACATTTTTTGGAAATTAAAGCGGTAAAAATGATACAAAAATAATTTATGAATCTTATGAGTAGGAGATTCAATAAATGTTTCTTTCGGTAAAAACGTGTCGTTATTTCGTACTTATGCTGTGTTGGGCTTTTAGTAAAATCTTATTGTCTGTGCATTATTTTTGTGTAAACGCATATTTACGCTCGCATGTCTATGGAAAAAAGTCCTGTTTGGAAAATTACATTTATTATTACAATTTAATTGATTTCATGCATATTTTTAATCCTTCTTGATCAGTGTATTTTAAAACCACGTTTATATATAATTGTCCTTTGTAAAAAAATTTAATAATGCAGGTGTACCATTCCACATTATTGTAAAGACTCCAAGATTCCAAACGTTACAACTCGCAGCGACTGGAGAGTCAAAATGACCCTTTAAAACACCCAGGAAACTTAAAAAATTTCCATCTAAACGCGTAATAATTACAGAGATGTTAGGAGAATTTTGTTTGGATCAAGACCGATGCGAGCAAGTCGTTCGTCAAGAGCAACGATTATCATGAAGAACCGCAACATTGATTAAAATTTTCTTGTTGCACTCGAGAGATTATTATCATGTATATATCAACAATCCAATATTTTTTTCTTTTAAATATAGACCCATCTACATTATTACTCTTTTTTTTTCAACGTATCCCACGAAATAAAAAAAATATGACTGATTATTTTACTAATATTTATTATCTCACATAATATAAATCCACTTGATTTCATGCCTACTTATAATACTTTTAGTTTTTACTTATACCAATGCCTAACTTTGAACATCGTTCAAATGAACTACAAATAATATTAGCATCATCACATTAATCTTCAAAATTTCAATTTCAATTCCAGGTACAACAGTCCCTCCCAAGCCTGCTATTCCAGTTACGACACTCCCTCCTAAGCCCGCTACTGATTGCGAGGATCTAAAAATTTTAACGCGCGACGCCGACGGATGGAGAGGAGAAGGCCGTCTCAATCCGCAGTCGGCAAAAAAATTCCAAACACCACCGCCGTACGTAATAATCACCGAGACGTCGCGCGAATTTTGTACGGACCAATCCAAGTGCAAGTCCGCCGTCTTCTTCGAGCAGCAATTGGCCTTCAGAAAAATGCACCAGGACATCGACTACAATTTTCTCATCGGAGGCGAGGGAACGATTTTCGAGGGTCGCGGCTGGGACCTCGAGGGAGAGCACACTGCCAACTATAACCATACGAGCCTCGGCGTCGCTTTCATGGGAAACTTCTCGTCGGACGAGCCGAGCGAGGAGCAGCTGAATTCTGCGCTGGCTCTCTTGAAAATGGGCGTTTGCAAAAAGAAGTTACAGACGAATTATAAACTGCTCGGTCAGAAGCAGGTGATGCGCGTCGATCGACCCGGTGGCAATTTGTACTCCCTTATTAGAGACTGGGAACACTGGGTTCCCACTCCTGGTGAAGAAACTACTGGTAAATAAACTTAGGCGTCTGTGGGACCAGGCGGCCATTACGCGGCTACGGAATCACCCAATAGCCCATCTTCCGACTTTAACAAATCAATAACCCAGCTTTAATTAGGAATATCATCGAGATAACTATTATCATAGCAAATTCCTCACGCTTCATGCGCTTCGATTACTGAATAATATTCACTCGATTTTGTTACGTTGAGACTTTGGTTTTTATCCAATAGTTCCTACAGCTGCCTTGGGCCACGGTTGAAGATTAGTTTTTCCTATATTTAAATTGAGTTATTTATGATGCTTTTCTCCACTGATTTACAGACATCGGAAATATTATAAAACTTACAAATTTTGACTGTGCTGTAACCTGCCACACAGACCAAAATATTCCTGGAATGTACCTGGAATATGTGGAATAAACCATTCGAACATTCCAGTAATCTTTCATTGAAATTTTCGTGGAATATTTATACGTCCTCAAAATTTCTGACTTTGGAATATTACATAAATTCTTACCGTAAGTTAACATAAAGAAGTCATTGGATTATTTCCTGTAGTTGTTAGTAAAGAATTTTGAACTTAATTGTCTACGCAGTTTCATTATTCATGATTTAAATAGATGTACAATAATAATTATAAGACAAGCTAATGATGTGGAGGTAGCTATGATAGTCGCTCGTGCGATATTCCTCACTAAAGCCGGGGGGGTTATTGGATAAAGACCGGGTTATCTACTCTATATAGTTTACTCTACAAAGCGAATTATAAATTATTAATACGAAAAGTTTAGGTGGAGGTAATATTTATCGGGGATTTAATATTCTGGGAGGTAATATTTACCGTAACTTCGGGTTAAAGAATAATCATTAAAGTAGAATAAAAAATCTACAAAAATTTATCAACCTAATTTTAGCTTATTTGTTGTAAATCTTTGTTTGGCTATCACTTTTGAACAAATGAAGTTTGGTCTATAACCGAATTTCTATAACTGAAAAATACATTATTATTAATACGGAAATATAAACTGAAAAAATAAAGTTTTTCCAATAAAATTTCGTCATTATTCTAATTTTCTGAGTAGACAATTCGCAATTTATATAATAGATTTGCGTCTATCAAAAATTTGTACAGCAGGCACAAATAATTGGTATAATGCAATGTTTGTTAAACACAGTAAACTAAATTCTAAAACAGATTAATAATAATATAAATCCTGTAATAAACCTTGCAATTGAATATAATCAACAGTTTGAATAAAAAGTTTTTATTGCCAAAATTCACGCACATTCATAACGTACATTTATTTTTATCTCTAAAAAGTTTATTTAAATATCACATGAAACCACAATTTAACCCTCAATTAACCAAAACAAACTTGCAATAAAAGTTCCAGGTCCTAACGAAGACATCTGCACAAATCCAGAGATGATAACGCGCACCGAGTGGAAAGCTGAGACTCCCTCGAGATCACCTGAAAAACTAGAAGTACTTCCGGTACCTTATGTAATAATCGGTCATACCAGACTGGGATTCTGCAGGTCAAAAGATTTTTGCATCTACAGTGTCCAACAGAGCCAACTATTAGCTCTTAGAAGGTTGCTCAGTGACATCGAGTTTAACTTTTTGGTCGGAGGCGATGGTTTCGTCTACGAAGGTCGAGGCTGGGATGTGCAAGGAGAGCATACTTTTGATTACAATAAGAAAAGTCTTGGAATTGCTTTGATCGGAGATTTCTGGCTAAATGATCCGACGACCAAGCAACTTGATGCTGTAAAAGCTCTGATAGAATTTGCTGTTTGCAAAAACAAATTAGGGGTAGATTATAAATTGTTAGGACAGAATTCAGTTCTAAATGCTATTATCAAGACCTGGGAACATTGGTCCCCTGATGAAAAATTGAATATTACTTAGTTTCGATTCGTGACTTCTGACTCGTTTTCAAATTTCGGTTTTCATAAAAGAATAGGGAATATATGATTAAGAATGTACCTTAAACATCGACGTTAAATTAAAAAAACTGCGTTGTTTTCTTTGCCAATCTGACGTTTGATACTAATTAGATCTAGATATCATAAAAATGATTTTAATTCAGCTCAATTTGAAAATTACATGTATCGAAATGAAGTGTTTCGTCGACACTCATCTATAACGATTATTAAAACAGATGAAGTATTTTTGCAATTTTTTTACATCTTTAATAAAGTTCCCGAAAATACAGCTGTTTTTAAAATTGAATGAAGTGGATTATAATTTTTTTTATAAACAATATTATTCGTATTAAGAATTTCGCACTATCAACAGTTTCGCAAATCCACAGTAGAATTGTGTAATGGTTTTTTTGGCATAATTTATTGCTGCTATTTACTTGCCGTGCGAAGCAAGTGAAGAACTAGACTGAAATTTAAAATCTTCTGAGTAAATTAATTCTGAAATCGGCATAAATGTGTATTAGCGCAAGGCACAACGTAAAAATGCATAATATAAAAAAAAGTGCCTATTTCAAAATGGTACTTTTTACGGAAGTCTTACGCACTTTTATGCATACGCTGCACATTTATGCCAATTTCACAGTTCATTTACTTAGTTCACGCGGAATATTTTAAAGTCAGTCTAGGTTCACTTGCTTCGTACGGCAAACACATGGCAGCAATAAATTGCGCCAAAAAAATTGTTACGCAGTAGTTCAAACTACTATGGATACCCATGGCCCAATATATATATATACCTTTTGTTGCCACGGTATGCATGTAGAGACCCGGCTACACCCACATATCTCTACCGTTGGCATAGTAGATCTATTTGTTGTCGACTCAATCGATCGAAAGTATTGTGAAATTAATAAAAAATGTACTATAAATATCTATAAAGATTAATTTTTTAAAGAGTAAATTAACAAACTTCGTTTTTATCTTATTAAATAACTAATAATTATAATACCTATACTTATTATATACAAGTTGAATTTAGCAGACCGACTGTGGATACACGCGGTCATGCCCATGAGCACGTATTGTGTAACGAAATGAAATCTGCATTGTTGCAACACTATCTGCAGTGTCATCAATAACAGCGACGAAGGTTCACGTCATTCAAATCCTCGTGCATATATACCTACTCCCGCCATCAATATACAGTTGCTTCCACATCATGCACTGTACTCAAGCTAGAAGGCAAACGTTTCGGCCAATCGCAGCTGAGCACCACGAGAAAATTAAGCGTGCAGCTTTGCTCTTTAAATGTCAGCACTACACCAGTGTGCCATAACAACAGTCATCAGGCCTGGCCCTCGATAAGGAAAAAGTGCGCGTTAACTTAGACTCCAGCCGGGGCAGCACGCAGCAGTCAATGAGTCGTCGACTGCTTCTCGGCGCGTACAAGAGGCTCCTCGTGCTCGATCGTCCGATAACAACAACGAGCGTTCAGTGCGGCAAGAAAATGTCAAAAGACGTCGACAAGAACGACCTGAAGCAGCGGCTGACGCCGCTCCAATGGCACGTGACGCAGGAAAAGGGCACCGAAAGGCCCTACACCGGCTGCTACAACAAGTTTTACGAGGGCGGCGTATATACCTGCATCGTCTGCGAACAGGAGCTCTTCTCCTCCGATGAGAAGTACGACAGCGGCTGCGGATGGCCGGCTTTCACCGAGGTTCTGGATCAGGGCCGCGTCAAACTTTCCAAGGACACCAGTCTAGACATGCTGAGGACAGAAGTTACTTGCTCCAATTGCGGAGCACATCTCGGTCATGTCTTCAATGATGGACCCAAGCCAAAGAGAAAGAGATTCTGCATTAATTCGGCCTCCCTTAATTTTCATCCTGCTGGGAAGAAGGAGTGAGTGACATTTGGAGGTTTTGTTCTCTTTTTTTTTTGCTTTTTTGTTGAAAGTGCCGAGTTTTTAATATTTTTGTTTACGAGAACGCTGAAGATTTATACACCGCGAAGTTCGTTGCCTAAAGAGTGTCAATAAACTTGAATTGTAAATATAATTGATTGTAAACTATAAGCTGGAAAAAATATATCCCAAGTTATTTATAAGAATATTACATTTATTTAAACCTTATATAATAACATATATGTTATTTATACATTGATATCATAACATTAGATATATTATTATATTATTTTTCATTATTTTTTAACATAATATAATATCATAATTTGATAAACAACAGACTCAATTGTAGATTATATAAAATCACAGACATCATTTATAATGAATCACAAAATAAGTAGTGATTCTAAATCAGATCATTTGAAGTTGTTCTTGGCAGTTTAGGAACAAATCTGACTGGAAGACTCAGAATAAAAATCATTTGAGTCAACAAAGTATACATTATTCATTTACTTACAGAAAGGCTATAGTAAAAAATTAATCAATAAGAAACGAGGCACATCAATCAAAATCAGACCCATAAAGATAAAGTTTATCATAGAAAGATTAGTTTCTCATTAGGCCTAGATTATCATCTTGATATCAAGTTAAAGATTTTAACTTTGTAATTTTCGTCAACAAGATTTTCTATAAATTAATGAGTATTTTTAAGCAATATTTGCTTATATATATAAAATGACCATCAAAAATCATAACTTAAGTACTCAAAAAGAAATGAATCATTCATAAAAATATATTTAGGAATCTATAAAATAAATACGCCTTCGCTTTGAGATTCCTAAAGTTCAACGGGGCCGCCGTTGAGTGAAGCAGTTGCTGGAGACATAGGAGTGCCGTGAACTTCAAGGTCAAAGTCAAACGCTGTCATAGAATTTCTCAGCACTCGATTCCATCGATCGGAGCTGTCCAGCTCCGAAACACGCCTCTCTGTTGCAATGACCTCGTCGGGGGGGAACTTAGATGCTCGTTGCGCCTCGTGCTGAATAATAATTTCATTCGTTATGTAGGTCTCCCTTCTGATTTTATCTCTGAGTTTTGGACTCATGTCCGGAATGCACCATCGTACAATAATCATGACTACAGCAACAATATTCTAAAAAAATAATATTGATATATGGAATTACCATTATCAATCACTTTGATAATAAAAATTTATCTGTGTATTACCTCAAAGACAACAACAAAAGCTAAACGTGCTGCAAGTATATGCCAAAATAAATCTGTATATTGATATTTCTTTGGCGAGTCAGGAGGCTCCCTGTAATCTGGGTATCGACAAATCATTTCATCTGCGTAATTTTCAGGATCATGGCTAGTATTAAATTTAGAAAGTGAATTTTCCAAAAATCCTTTCAGGCTGTGATCTTCCGAAATCACAAGTCGGTAGACGAGATGAGGAATGAAGTTTGAAGTAAAAGCAATTATAAAAGCCTGAAAGAACAAAATTTCAATCTTAATTTAAATCAAAAGCAATAGAATTTAGCAGAAGTAACGAAGTAATTTACGTTAGTGATAACAGAGAGTTTTGATACCGAATCTAAGATTCGATACCAGATGCCTATATCTCGAACTCTCTGACTAACAGGTCTACGGTACAAGGTAAGTAACTTCTTGGCGTCTAATCGCATTTCTAGAACGTTGTTAAGTAGAGCAAACAGTGGCGCTAGCGGAAATGCAGCAACAAAAATAGTCAAAAAGCCGTATTGTAAAACTGAAAAAGAAAAACGGGCGGATGACTGAAAATTTTGATAATGGGCTTCAAAAGCTTGCATGATATCCGAATATGATCACATTTAAAGCATATAATATTAATTTAATTATGTGACTGTGTGTTGAATCGTTGTGAAAACTTTGTTGAAAAATGATCACATTCAGAGTTGGCGCGGATAAAATATTTACCCATTTCTAAATATTCAGGAAACAAACTTCTAGGCCCCCACTGAACGAGTTTGTAATCTCGAACCCATTGCAAATGAATTCTCGATAAATCTTTCTCAGACTCTTTCTTTAATCCTACGTGAGTTCGAATAGTATTCAACCACTTAAAAAATAAAGGAAAAAGCATTTCCAAAATTGAATTCACAGCCTGTTTTCCGATCATGATTATTCCTAGTTGTATGCACAGTTCTAAAAAACATCCACCGGGTCCACATTCCTCTTGTCGATTGTTAAAAAAGCGATTGTAATGTCCAGGATATCCGATAAATTTCCCTTTGAAAAACGCTATGTAAAAAATCGAAGCATAGTAGTTAACGAACTCTAACAAATAAATTTTCAATGTAAGACTGTCGTCGAATTCAGTTTGAGTGCGAGGAAGTTCTATCTGCAAAGTTAATCAGTATTTTATCAGTCAACTACGTATAGAGAATTGAAATAAGAGGTTTTAAATATTAATTACTTCTGTCAGATATTCTGCGAGCCAAACGTAAATCCAATTAAAAATTACGATACAACACAGATTGATGACTGCCGCCGTTGCCGTTGTCAAAAGTATGGCATAACTTGTCACCATGGTGTTATTGGACAAACCGTAAAGAGCTGTCAAAACTGACATTCTGTATAAAACTACTCCTAATACAGCAGCCATTGCCACTGCAATCTGAAAATAAATGTTTTAATCGCTATTATTATAGTCATCTGCATTTCGAAAACTTAGGTTGCAATAATTAGTACGCAAGTCGCGCTATGACATTCTTTGTTTAGTTGAGCAATGCTGAATGCAAGGAATAAATAAATTAACTGCTATTCAATTTAATGAAACATAATAATAAAATTGAATATGTAGATATCAATAAGCCTTTAAAAACTTTCATGGGCTGTAACTTTTTTTTTATTTTACAATCATTAAAATATATAAAACAAATACTTTCTTTAATTAACCAACTTCGTCATTTTATTTAAAAAAAATTGTATTAGTTCTCAAAATTTAATTCAATTATAAAGTTGCGTTAACAATTAAAAATAAATTCTATTTTTATTATAATACTTACAAGAAGTAAGACAACCGAGCAACTGAATATAGTTGCCGGTAATCGAACTTTCCAAAATGGTACTCGAGGTTCTACAGTATTTGTTACAAAATTAACAGATTTCTTCTTCACATGTGCTAGTCGAGCTAAGTACTTTGGTCTGGGATGTTCTTCGTGAATATCTAAGCTAGTTGTATCCCAACGATGCGTTATCTCCGCTGAATAATTTTTCCATAATTCCAAAAAAAGTGTCGCTAATAGAAACAAAAATTTATATTTATTATATAGTATTAGAAGTATTATTAAATCCAAAATAAAATCCATTAAATAATCTAATTTTTAAAAATAAATTTCAAATTTTTAAAATCGATCTAATATCGTTGATAAAATAATATTATGCGATTAATATAAATGTAGCTGAAATTTAAAATTTAAATTCAAAAACTTATAATTTTTTAAAGAATGTTCACTGATTTAACGCAATTAAAAATATGAAAATTTGTTGACTTTTAAAAACACGTTTAAAAGTCATGTAAATCCCCAAACTCAACAGGTATTGGTGGATGAAAGAAAATATGGCGATGGCGCAATCTAGCATAACCTAAGAACGAGTTTACAACTGTGTAAGTTAAAGGACAATAGCGTAAATAATGTCTGTTGGATTTTTTGAATAATTCTTTGTTTTCAGTACTGCGCAATTAATAATAAGCTGAATATTAATTGCGTCAAAATGGAAGAATCTCCGCAAGATGTGAATTCCGATTGGAAAAGGCCGGATCAAGTGATGAAATTACGGAAGTTTAAACTTCGAAAATCCGCTTTGCAGGCAAGATTTAATAAAACTGTTGTAAGTGAAATAAAAAGTCCAGATTCTAATTCCTCATCACCTCACAATCTGTCTATTGACAGTATAACAAATTCAAGGAAACGCAAGAATCCTTTTTTGAAAAACCAACCGAATAAAAGAACAAGAGATTCACTTGAATCAGAGAGTGATACTTCAGATAGCACCTTTGAATTATTAAATTTGCAAACATCTAATAGTTTTAAAAGTCTTTGCGATACTAATATTTCATTAGAGAATCAGATAATTAAAGAAGCAGAATCATCTGTGGTTCCCAAAGAAGTTGCTGAAGAGCCAAAAGGTAAAAAATATTTTCCAATTGACTGGACTTTAAAAACTAAATTAAGGCTTATGTCATCAAAACCTTTTGCATGGAAAGGAAAATTAAAAGCAAGTGAAGAAGCTTCAGGAACAACAGGATTTGTGCGTTGTTTGGACATTGGAGAACAACAGACAACTTTAGATACAAGTCCTAATGCTAGGTTCCATCAATGTTGTTTAGTATGGCAGCATCCTTCAATACCATGGCTGGAATTATTTCCAAGAGCTCAAAGTAAATTAAATTTGGCAAATGGTAATTTTGTTGCCATGAATCAATCAATGAAAGATGCCCTTTACAAAGACTGGTGTAGTAGTTTTCGTTCGTTATTTCACTTACTAAGAGTACGGCAGTGTCCCTACTTTTATGTTTGTGGTAATAATTTTACAGTCCTTTTTCGAGCAGCTGGGATATGTGGAATATCTGAAGTTCAAGCATTATTGACACCTACTACAAGAGGGTTGCGCGAAGCTCTAAAAAATGAAGAAATTCAATTTACAATGCCACTGAAGTTAAAAAAGACACAATCAGCTACGGAATTTACAGTAAGCAATGACAATAATGAAGATGATGAATTGAATGACAACTGGTTAAAGAGTGTTGGAATTGAAGAATCTGAAATTCGGAAGATTAGTTTCTCTCAATCTAAAGTTCAAACTAGTCGGGAATGTGAAGGTGATAAATTGCATGAATCTCTAATATTTGTCACTGGAGTAGAAGTGCAAGCTTTATTTAATTTCTTAATTAATTGTAAAACAATAATGACCTCTTGTGGACCTTATTCTGGTGTTCCTCCAACACTTTTGTCACCTATTGCTTTTCATGGAGCCACATTAAAACCATTAAAAGTAAGAGAGAGTGTTGTTACAAATGGCAAAGAAAAATTTTATTCATTGGAGTTAAATGGACCAATTCTACCAAGTATATTACCATCTTTGTGTTCTTTAATGTTAAGTGATCAAATTAACAAATTTTCAGTGAGCTGTGCTCAGTTGACAAACACAAATGCCTTTACGATGGCAAAGCATGGAACAGATATTGATGGCAAATCAGAAAAATTACCACAAAGTGTATTTGGACTTGAAAACTTAACAGATTGTGGATTCAACAAAAGTATTTTAAATCATTTTTGCAGTCCTGATCCTAATAGAATAGAAAATTTTGAAAGCCTTACTTGTGAAAATCATTTATACACATGGACTTGACACTTGCAATTTTTATAGTGATAATGAGCAAATGATTTTAAAATCATTGTAAAAAATTGTTAAATACTCTGTAATGTTACTCATTTTGTTATATATCAATAATGCATTATTAATGACTGAAGTAATTTTAATTTACTATGACAAACAATAAAAATGTTTGTGGCTGTGGATTTAGCAAATAAACAAAAACTTCTTTAAAAATCGTGCTGATTAATTAATTTTGAAATATCTACTATATGACTGAATTAACCAAATAAACAATAATTTAATCAGTTATTTAACTAACTTATACTCAATTAACTTACCCCAAAAAGACATAAAAACTGCAAAAAATACAGTTGATGGATTATCAAACAGATATGTAACTTTAGAATGAAAACAAGTATCTTTTAGATTCCAGGTGCCACAAAAGTGATCACAAAGGGCACACATGGTGTAATTTGATGTGCACACATCTTTGCTTGGTTCATTTGAGTACAAAGTAAATATACTATAGGCAAAACATAACAATCCAACAATACTAGCTGATAGTAGCATATGCGTATAAAATCCTAGCCATGCAAAGTACAGTCCTATTTTGACTCCAAAATATTCTTTTATGTAATCCAATGGCTGATAATGCAGGCATTTTTTCACGCTTGCCCATTCTGTATATAAGAGGTAGCGCATAGAATCGGGAGTCTTTAATGTACCCTGAAATGAAATCAATCATGTAAATAATTAAGTTTGTTTAAATTATTATTGTGTGAATAAATATATTTTTACATAGATTTATACTGCTTTACTTTCATTAACCTAGTCTACTTTAATACCGACTTCTTGGCCTTGAAATCTTAAATATGTTTTCGACGTCTTTAAATTTTAAATCTCACGTACCCTCCAATATTTTAGATTTTTAAAATAAATTTTTCGGCCGTGTATAAAATTTTATGACCTTGACTTACAAAAACTCTTTTGATAGGGATATAAATATTTTCATACTCTAAAACCCTCGGCTCTGAACTACAAAGTTTTATTAAACACTTTAAAATTTACTACCTGAGGACACGGAGGCAAAATTCAATAGACAATAGTAAGTGAGAGATTTTACTTCTTGAATTCAGAAACAAGATTTTCCTCACTATAAAACTATTAATTTCAAAATTTTACCTGATCGACACCTGTACTTAAGCCTATAATAAATTACATTTTCTCGAAAGACAAAACCGAATATAAAACCGGAAAAATAAAACAATGGGGATTAAAAAGGTAAACTCCAATCTTGTGAATTCCAAAGGAAGAAGTTTACAACGGATTTACGGGCACAATAGATTCGTGTAAATTTTAATTGTGCACACTTTAGGATAGTCCAATATATCTATACATAGATTTCACCAATACTAAAGTGTGAACGATGTTTAAGTGCATGATCCTTGTTTGCACAAACCAACCCATACCGATTTATGACGATGCACTAATCCTCCAGTTTTATGACTTATTCTTAATAAATTTCAAAAATTTTAAAAGCAAATTTATATTGAATTAGAAAAGAAAAATTTATTTGATATTGAATGGATCTTACCGCACCGCAAAATAAAATTAGAATTTTAAAAAAATACTTGCATCATGTAGTGGATATGCAGCCGTATAAGCTTCTTCAGTAATAAGTCTTTCAATCCCAAAAGCAAAATCATTTTCTTTGTCAAGAGTAAATCTCGTACGGTCTAATATAAATTGCACTATCCTGGAACGAGTCGCCGGTGTAAAGAAGTCGGGAGAATTTATATCAAATAAGTACTCTTTATCACGACTATAAACAGCAGTAAATCTATGCTTCATCGGTGGAAAAATGGCCGGATTCACATAATATTTTCTCAAAATTCTTCGGAAAAACGAATTCACTTCCTGCAAAAGTTGATTCTGACTAGCCGGAGGTATTTTGATTCCCGGCACATCTCTCATTGGCATCCTAAGTTTTAAAATTTCGGAATACCGCCGCAGAACTTCTTTCGGAGTGGAAATTTTTACAAAACACAAGCCGTTTGAATCATCACTTTCGTATTCTAAATGTAAACCTTCCTTTTCTAAATTATTCTCAAAAGTCTAGAAAAAAAGTAAGAGAAGTAAGAAACAAGTTTTTAAAAAGATGGAATTTATGAGCAGTACCTTCCGCATTTCAGAGCATCTAAATGTCGAGGCATCTTGATCAAATTGATCCCAGACGATCACAAAATCGATTGGACGAATTCCGTCCCGAAAGTATAGACTAGAGGCAGCATCGTAGTATGAAAACTAAAAATAAACATTTCGCCAGTCCTACTTAGTCTTAAATGAAATAAATCGAAAGTAAAAGAGATTAGTAATTACCAATCTAGAGGTCTTATTAGCCAACTTTCCAAGATCATCACAGGATCCATCATCTAACATTGTTTCTTCAGTTTCATCCCTTCCCATCACATGATTACCGTTTACAGGTACATAGTGTAATGAAATACTTTCATTTTCGTTTTGAGATTCATTAATAGAGTCTTCCTGGCAGAAACTTGTTCTCGTTGAATAGTAGTCGCTGGGTACTTGATTACAGCTGCTACTCTCGGACTCCTGAGTGGCGGAGTCGCGCGTTCGGTCTCCCTCGTACATTTTTATATCCTAAAAAGTCATTGGTGCACCTAAATTTCCCTAGAAAAGAATCGTCGAAATGTTAAACATTAATTATTTAAATTAAAATCATTAAAATAAAATGAAAATCATTAAAATGAACACGTAAGAAGAAAGTATACAATAGGTAAGGAATATTAAATATTTATTAAAATAAAGTTTGAAATAGTTTCTCGAAAAATACATATTAAAAAATAAATCAGAATAAAATGTGTTTAATGCTTCATGATTTTAAGTGAGCTGTAATTCTTGCACTAGCAAATAATCATATCTCGATTAGGAATAAATTAGTGATAAAGTATTGTATAATTATTCAATATGCTCACAGCATAAATAAAACGGTGATATTACAGCAATTACAGTCAATTGAAGCGCTACCGTCGTATTGCGTAAAGCACTTGCTGTTTTTCCCCTAATTTACTGTTTCTATTTTCGAAATTTTATGACTGAACGGAAAAATAACTGTGTCAATTTATCGCATAAAAATTTCAATTTTTTGTAGAGCAATTTAGAAATAATAATTTATGGTGCAATAATATTTCAAATTAATTAATTAATTAATTAATATGCAGTTACATCATAATTTTTACTAATATTAATTTTTAAATCTTCTGTTTGATGGCGTATTGTTGTTAATATATTAAAACGTACGCAAATTATATAAAAACAGAATAACTAGTTATTTGTTTTATTGACAAAGAAATTTTTTTATCTAAAATTGTTTATTTTTATCTCATTTAAAATAGGTACGATTTGTATTAATAGTAATAATGTTTTTTTAATAGGTTTTATGAATGAACGTCAATATCTAAAAACAACTTGCTTCAATGTTGTCTAATCATCATGTCTTTTATACTACCTCAACAAATAAAATTGACAAAACGATTTTGATTTTAAAACTTTATAATTACGTGCAAGCAATGTTTGCTTGCACAAAGGTACTGAGGCTACGAAAAATTATTATGTCAACAGAAGGAAGTTCTCAAGTTGATTAACGTATCTCCCTCCAGATACCCTCACGGACCTACTTTTTTATCAAGGTCTCACTTCTGCTTGACTTACAATTACAGTTATTCTTTGTCACAAAAAAAGCTTTGTGGGCATTTCTATCAAGTTTGCTTGAAAGTTGTAAGTATAAATCGATCGTAATCGAATCAGCTGATTCATTCATACTTCGTCGGCTTTATACCTACTTTCCGTGAAGCTGCAAGATTTAATATCTTCGCTTAGCAATATTGACCAATATTTACATCCTCCTTTCAATACTCAACAAATCAAGCAGATTAACCTTATTTTTAATCAAAAACCTAAGTTCGAGTTCCCTGCAGCAGTCAGTAATCTCGAAAAAGCCGCAGTCACAAGTGTTAACAAAAACGCATGGCGCCGGATAAAGTAATCGATAAGTTTTTCTCACCCTCTGTCAACAATGTAGATAAGAAGTCGAATATTGCGAGCACCTACGGGGCTGATGGCGGGCCATGCTCTCGGAATCGTTTGCACGAAAATAGTGCGCCGATGTCTGTAATATCCAAAAATAAAAAAAACACAGCGGCTCTCCCGCTTCGAGCTTTCTCCCACTTTTCCGCTACTTTTTTGCCGTTCCGATGCATGACGCTCGTCGACTTTGAGCTCTAAGTAGTCACATCTTTATACTGCACCGAGTTGGCCGGTGCTTCTGTGCCTTCTGTCGATGTGCTTTTTCATTTTGCCGAGATCTATTGAAAACACGTGCATCGATTTTCATTTGTCTTCTGCACTGGCCGGGATCACACCGTTTTCCTCGAATTTTAGAACAGCTCGATGCGTTCTAATAATAAATATACGCGCGGACTAAATGCTATTTTATGTAACTATTCTCTTCTGCTGTAAGTAAATAATGAAGTGGGGTTGAGGGCGAATTTTGAGGTTATAGTTTTGCGCAGGGCTATTTCGGTATTTCTGATGTGCGAAATCCTTGTATTGGTACTTATTGATTATCTTACGAGATTGGAGTAAACAAATAAATTCTTTTAATAATAAAAGACGGTTTATTAAATATTCTTTTCGTTTTTAAATAGTTTGTTTACAATATTCGTTTTTAAAGCTCAATTCAAGAAAAATAGAAGTTTATGAAAATATTCAATATATATGTCAAAAATAATCTTTTTAAATTAGAATTAATAATATAAATCATTTTCTTAATATCAAAATCAAAATTAAAAACATATAAATATTCAAGTAATATGTTTATATTAAATCTTGAACATATATAGCTATTTTTAATAAGCATTAATTTTGTAAAATCAAGCTTATAAATAATTATATACATTATTTATATGTCTTCAAAGTCTAACTACCTAAATTGCAATAGTTTTTTTAAATATTTCAAAATTTTTCTGTAATATAAATATGGTTCATAAATTTTAAATATTTCATACATTATTATACAAATTCTGAAAAAGTATTGAGAAATTAGTTATTTATGAGCAATATCAGTCGTTTTTTTTTAGTCTTACAAGTTTTTTAGCTAATGATTACTTGTATTGCTCACATTGACTTTTTATAATATGTAATGATGAATTTGTGACAAAAAAACAATATTAATTGCTAAAAACCTCCAGTACTTCATGTTCATAATTATTCATCACTTGCCACTTAATTATCAGCAACTCATTTGTCAATACTTGCACAATCTGTAAGAAGTACCGGATCCATTTGCTATACTTCATGCATTACTAAATTAAGTTCATCTTCTCCAGGGCACAGAACTGAATCAATATTGTAAAATGCAGCATGTAGAGTTATCAAAAACCATGAAACTCCTGTAAATCAAACACTGATTATATTCTCAAATTCAAATAAAGTAAATAAGATTAATTTTTAATAATTGTACTATATACCTAGAACCCAGAAAAGTGCAGCTCCAGCTCCTACTAAGTAAAAAACTGGAAGGGAACAAATGCCAATAGCTGCATAAACTTGAGCCAAAGTTAACTTATGATTTAAAACCATTAGTTCTTGCCTTGAATGTATCTGAGATACTTTATAACAAGTACCCAAAGCAGCAGAAACTGTTAATAAGAGAAGTGGAGAAGTAATCCTAAAAAACAATGATCTTGTTAATTCTAATACTAGCAGCAATTTAAATATTTATAATACACCTACAGACAATATATTACTAATCCAACGAAGACAAAGAAGTAATTGCTTTGGAAGTATTCAATATTTTTCATTACACGTTTACTCAGTCTTAATATGCTCGGTGGAGGCCTAATATTGTTTGTATTTACAAACAGAGACCATGGCCTAACATTTGCTCTTCTGTGTTGAATCCATTCTTGAGCTTGTGGATAACCAAGTTGACCAAGTGGAAGAGGTGGGATTTGAGGAAATTCAAATCTGAAGAAAATATATTACATTAGTGAATGCTAAAAATAATATATTTTTGTTTTAAACTAAACAAAACTGATTGCATTAATAACTGTTTTAAAAGTATAAAATCATTAAATATGTTTACAGCTTCTACAAAGAAGTTAATGCAACAATTGCCATATTTACGTTAAGGAAACATACTTAACTATATTAACGCAAAAAAAAAATATTCTTATATCTTTTAAAGAATATAATTGTTTGCATAAACGTGCATTGTAAATTATACACAAATTGGCGTACACAATTAGGTACATATCGTGTGTATAAAAGGGTCGAGAAACATAAACATCGTTAAAAAACATACCCATTTGTTGGTGGTAACTCTTTTTTATTGTACCCACTGTCGATTTCTCCTGAAATGTTGATCTCGACGTCCGTCATTTTCACTCGCTAGAAGAAATAGATCGTTTTTTACAAACTGGAAGCAAAAAATCAGCGAAAGTTCTTTCATAAAAAAGAGAGAGTCGTGAACGTCGACGAAGAATTGACCTAACCTAAACACACTCCAGCGCGCACACAATTGAAGTCCTATATAAAGAGTTAAGCAGAGAAAACATCTCGTAAACGTACCTCAATCAGCTGACACATACATATATAAAATCTAAGTTGTGTTCGACACGGTATGAGTCATATCATGTGTGATACAAAGTTCATTCCGCTTTATTTTTACGGAAAATTTACTTTATCGATAATGGCTAAATATTTTCAATGCTTTTTCTCTGTTTAGTTTTTAATTAGAAAAAAAAAATATTTAATATTTAAATCACTTTCAATTTATGAAATATTTACCTACAGATTATTGTGTGCTCTGCATGTATACATTGACTATAGTCGAGGCTTGAACTTTTTTCAGCAACCGAACTTTTCAATGGATTTTATTGGTGAAGACAATTGATAACAAATTTGATAGTCCTAAATATGCAGAATAATTGTGTGTCAATTATTGACTTGCATGTTGCATTTCTATCTACCAGGGTGATTCCAGATAAAGAGAATATAATTCCGTACGGGACTGCCCGCGTTCTGTCCTCGAGGCGCGCGGGTACAAATTCGTTTGCTTAATTCTCAGCAACTCATTTGTCAATCTCGCATTGATAAAACGCCTATCGATGATTTCTTCACATAAAACGATTACAAAGTAAAGAACAATTTAACAATAAATTGTGTTATATGTTTTAAAACATTAATTACTTTGGAAACAAGTGAAAATTAACTACAATTTTAAATAATGATAGACATATTTCATTTTGAGTAAAAAGAAAAGCGTGGGTTCTATATTACAGCAAAGTCTTTGATAAACTTATCAAATGTAATTTCAGATATTGTTGTATATAGAGCCCACGCTTTTCTTTTTTACTCAAAAAGGAAATATGTTTAACATTATTTTAAATTGTAATTAATGTTCGATCGTTTGTTTCCAAAGTAATTAAGGTTTTAAAACATGTAGTATAATTTATTGTTAAATTGTTTTTGTAAAAAAATTATTTTGCAGTTCAATTTTTTGTACCATTTTTTAGAAAAGCATGTTTAAAAACAAATTTCTTTTTATCGAATTATAAAAAAAAATTGAATAGCAAGAGTAAATAATTCATACGCGATGTACCTTTTAAAAACTTTTAAGAATTTAGACTTTTATTATAGTGAATTTATAGAAATTAAATTTTAAACATAGATTTCACAGAAATTTAATTTTAATACAGCAAGATGCTCGTCAGTAGTAAATGCAATTTTATATGATAAATATTTTAGTTTAAATAAAGTGAAATTTTTAGGTTAAATTTGTTGTGATAAATTTGTTTTGATCACCTATTGTAATTGTAAAAAAAGGTTGCTGTAATTTTTTTTAATAAAGTGCGTTTTTATGGTATTAGAAATAGAATGTATAGTACGTTTTTATAGTATTAGAATAAATTCAATCCTTAATAATTAAGTTTCCTAAAATTTGGTTTGAAATTTTCATAGTAATATAATTATTTTAGAATCCCACATTTAATAATTACAAGTAAACCAAGAGCGTAGAAGGATGGAATATAACTTTGAAAATAGCATCGATTCGCCTGAAAATAAAAGATCGGTAACAGATTTATGGATGCTAGTTCTTTTTGGACTCTACTTCGTATTATGGATTTCTACAGCTATTTACGGTAGTAATCAAACTTCCATCAATCGTCTAATAACGCTTTCTTGTCTACTTCATATTCTTATTAAGTTATTACTTTTAAAATGAAAGTTCGTCTTGACATCGTCAGTATAAATTAAAAAAATTTAAAACTCGAGCAGCACTCGACGCAGTTAAGATTTCGCGGAAAACATTAAATGCTTATTTTAACAGCTTTAAGTTTGATATTTCAATAAATTTAATTACTTAATATTTATTTAAATTTGGGTGACTGGAAAAATAAAATATAAATAAAAAATGCCACCAAGTATTATTTTTCGAATAAAATACAAAATTCGAATAACTAATAATAGATGTTGTTTACTGTTACATTTTCAGCTTTAATCGCAGAAAAAACTAAAATTACGTTAATACACGAACTCCTCCATCCTATCAAGTAAGTATTTTGAGCTAAATTAAAGACAAAGTCAAACTGACGCACCGATACATTTTTTCTAGCCCCTTGATATTCACAATATCAGTTGTTGTGATAGCGTTTTTTACATTAATAGCCCTTTGGATTTTCACAGGCTTGAGCGTATATGACTTTGTATGTGATTTTTTAATAATCATTTTAGTTAAAATCTCTCTGTCTATACTCATAGGAAGAGCATACAACTTTCAACAATGTCTTGGCATCATATTATTACTAATTTTACTCAGAAAGGAATCGTTTCAATTGACGCAACTAATATTTACAGAAACCGCAAGGTAAATAATTAATGTAACGTATAAAGGCCGGAGGAGGACGAGGAGAAAAGGGACCTTCCGTTTTCGCGACGGATGCTCTTCCCACTGGAGCTACCGCGATGCCTATGTACTTCTCTTCTCAAGTCCTCCTCTTATCGTCTACGGGATGACGCTCCGTAATCAGACCCACTTTGCGCGTCATCCCGTGACACTAAAAATAGGAAAAAAATGCTTATCCAATGTTTACATTATCATTTGAACGAGTAATGCTCGGTATTAAAATGAACCCTTATACGCACGTATTTTAAAAAGTAAATACAATTTTCTTTCAGCGTATTATTAAAATCAAAACTGCTTATTCTCGTTATGCTTCTATTTAACATTCTGGCTATAGCAGTGCTTGCATTTGGATTTTACATACACGAATGCATTTTACATATATCTCGTATACTAAAGGGAAATTTATACTTGTTTGAATCCACCAACTTGATCGGCACCATTTGGGTTACTCTGACTGTTTACAATTTTGCATTAGCTGTACTGTGTGGAACATTGGCTTCCAATAATTCGCAGAAAAGAAGTGACACGTCTGTAGTGTGGCGGTGCATTCAAATAGTCTGGCGGTAGGAAAATATTAAATCTATATCTAATATTTCGAACTGCATTAATTAACCTTTATTTATGCGCAGGTATCATTTGGGTACAGTTGCCTATACCTCGTCCATTTTCGCGTTTCTGCAGGAATTGCGAATCCTTCTAGTTTACGTAATGAGGAGTATCAGTGAAAAAAGTATCAGCTTTCAAACTATACTCATGATTGCGTTCAATTTGTATGACCCAATCATATTGCCGATACTGACTTATGGAGGCTTGACGATGTGTATTGCTAAGGGTAAAGGCTTTTACGAAGGTGCCAAACTATCCTTTGATTATTTTGAGGAAAAAGCTTCCCGGGGATTCCTTGTTTCCATGGTAAAGTACACTTATTCAAGCAATTTCAAATTCACTGTTTACTTTTTGATTTATAACTTCGGTGGACTTGAAGAAGACAAATTTAAAATAGACGTGATTGAATGGACTCGAAGAAGACAAATTTAAAATAGAACGGTGTGCAAGGGGTCCCGTTGAAAAAATTTTCTAGAAAAATCATAAAAAAGTACCTTTTAAGCGAATAAAGGGGGTGGGGGGTATTAGATAGGAGCTAGCCTCTTTTTGAATCTAGTTCCTTAAGGAAGTCCTGACAGGTCCAAGTTCTAAATATAGTTTTGAGAATTCTTTTACAATTTTATATAAGTTCAGTAAAATTATTAAACGTTCAACAAATTTTAGTATAAAGTATAGTAATTTTCACTCTGATGAGTAGAGTAATTTTTTTATAGTAAGTTCCTCGACTACCTTTTCGGCTCAATCAAAACCCACTAACCCAGAATGCGCCTTTCAGATGACGTATTACATACTCGACTTCTGTGCGTGGCTCTTCGTTGCCTTCCTCATGCTCAGTGTCCGCGTCCTGCACTTGTTCCTGGATGAGCAGGAAAAGAAAAACACGGTTATGGTCATGCTACTGCACTACGGCCCTCCGTTTCTGCTGTTCGTCTGGCCGTTGTTGATCACGATGTACTTAGGCGTGCACGCCACTCTTATCTGCTTCCTCGAGGACGTTGCGATGTACAATGTGAAGAACGACACCCTGAGTCCTGCACTTATACCTGACAAGCCGCCTCGCTGGTATCAGACTCTGTGCTGCGCTCGTATTGAGTGAGCTGTGGTCGGCGGGGCGGACTGGGATAGTTTTTTTTTAAATATTTTGAGAAATCATTTTTACTTCGTGATGACGTATTTTTCTATGGAATTTTGATGTTCTGTTTACTTTTGTTTTGTCGTTTTATAATAAAATGCTTTCAAAATTTTCTGGACTGTAAAGTTTATAAGTTATTCAAATTTTGTAATAAATGGATATACTAAATTTTTTTAACAAAGTTTCCAATAATTGTATACATATGAAAATTGCGAGAGCGTCTTGAGTAAGTATAAGTCATGAAGTATATCACGGCGACTGCAACCTTTTATCTAACTCGTTATTTTTCAAATATTATTTAATTCGCAGCTTATACTAATTTATATTGACAATTTGATTGCGTAAACATCTTCGTCTAGGGCTGCTTAATAAAAGAAAAAAGTTTTTTATGACGATCGAAATTGCAAAACTACGAAATAGTTTAGATTTCAAAATATGAAATTGAAAATAAAAGACACAAGTTGTGCGATGAAGTTTTGGCGATGGCCTCTTTCGTATTTTTCCTGCTCAACCTTGATCCAGTCAAGAAAAGTGTTAGACCCTCGTATAAACATCGCTTCTCATAGATCTGAAGAGGTGCAAAAGTGAAAGGGGATTGAGTTCTTAATTTGAAATGCAAACTTATTTGGAGGTTTACAAAGAGGTCAAAACGACTTAGTTAGGAGGATCAACGCGGCGAACAACTTCATCTCGATAACTTTGATCTTGACGTATTTATAGCTTGATATTGATACCGAATGGTTATCTGCACATTGTTTCATAATATTTCTATGGAAAGTTAAAGTTTGAAATTTAATCTTCAATTTTGTGATATTAGTGCATATTACATGCTATTCTTTCCATTGAATGGGAAATTTATTTTTAAAAAATATTCTGTCTATTTGGATTAATTCCATTTTTCAATAATAAATTCTAGGTTCATCTTGAATGTTTCAAAGGACATTTCATTAAAAAGCAGCAAAAGGATCTTCAACTTGTGGATATTTTGAAACAAACCGGTTATCGAAGTCGCCCAAAATGCGCGGCCAAGCAAGGGGCTAAACTCGACTGAAAAAGACTTACAAAAACCGATAAAATGTATAAAATTATATCGGTTCTTACGTGTATAGATGCACCATTTTACTATAAATTTGTAAGATTTTATCGTTTCTTTTCTGTCGGGAAATCTTGCTTGGATTTTCATCATATAAGTTTTAAATATAGGCAGTCTTTTAATTTAATTTAAAATTTTTCCTCAAAATAAATCTGATTTTCGCTTTCATTTTTAGCGAAAAAAAATACAATAAAATAAAATTTGTTTACTGTTTCGTAAAGTCAAAAATTTCCTTCCTTGAGAGAAAATTTTTTTCTTTATTCACGATGAAAACGAAACGGTTTAAGGTCAACGCCCTTTTTTTATTACTGCATTCATAAAAGTTGCTCCAAAACATTTTACGAGCTTATTTTATTGTCATTCTGTCAAAATTCAAGTATCATATATAATAAAACTATGAAAAATATTGTTACTCATTTTCTCGTAGACCATTAAAGTCCCTAAAAGTGGCGGCCGCGTAAACAGATAACGTCGTGCCCAACATCTCAGGCTTTCCCTTTAAATTTCAGGTCCACAAAATTTGGAAAACGGGCATTTAAACTTCTCCAGGTGCGTCTCAAACTTAAAACCCAATACGGGGCGGTTCGAACGACGATCGTTTTCACCCTCTACCTGCGAGTACGGTTTTCGCGTTAATAAATCGGTGGCGACCTCGGCAGGCTAGAAGTAGCGATAATCTTCGGACCCAAATCTACCGAAGTCGCCTTGGAGAGAGAGAGAGAGAGGGAGGAAGAGAGAGGCAGCGAGTGGAGTGTAGCCAACAGGCTGCGCAGGTTGCAGCTGTCCCGGATAGAGAGAAAATTCCTTTATTATTGCCTCCCTCTCTGAGCAGCTTCGTTCGTCTTGTGTCCACGCTCGTAGTGTAGGAGGAGGCACGGAAACTTTAAAAACAGCAGACGGCCTGCTGCTGCTGCTGCTGCCGCTCTGCACGCTGAGTCTTTGCTTTTTAAAAGACTCTACGATCTGCTATTGTTTTTATTCCTTCGCCGACGCTTTCTTGGCTTTCTTTTGTTTGTTTTTTCGGGCGTGCCGCGATCGTTATCCCTTTAATCTATACGCTCGATTTTTATGAAAATAAAGTAAATGGGCTTTTAAGTATTATTTAACGCGTTATTTAAACTTTTAGGTAATTTTCCCAGTTTTTTAAATTAATTGAAGATGCAAATAAAGTAACTTCATTTTTAGCCGAGGAAAGTGTGCAAGTAGAATATCAGAAGAGACTTATTTTTAATGTTCACAATAATTCGTCTTCAATTAAAATCTCTTGGTTTTTAAGTCATTTTTTTATGCGAGAGAAAATTCAGCTAAAATGAAGCGCTTCGGGTCTCGTTCACCTGTTGCTACCGTATCTTTTTGAAAGGAAACCTCATTACAGAATGCAACAGTAGCATCCTCTTAAAAAAGTGTAGAGAATCGTGAAATCTTGTGAGAAGAAGATTGAATAACACGAAAAAAGAGCAAAGAAGACAATGCCGCGCCTGATGCAGGAAAGAACCTGTATTTCCTCGAGATTCCTCTTCATGTACACTTTTTATATTCCCGGCGCTGCGTTCGGGTTCCTCGAATTTTTTTTACCATTACAAATTCCCTAAAAAACAAAACCCAAGAAAACCATTAGCATTAAACACGAGGTACTCATTACCCTCGACCACTTTCTCACCTCGTCACCCCGGAAAAACAAGCGGAGGGCCGCGCGAGCGCAGCCTATGAACGAGATCTCTCCGCGATGCATTGCTCATATCGAGCTACCGAGCGAGCGAAAATACTACCCAAAAACGAAACGTAGACCCCCGAAAAGAGAGAGAGAGAGAGAGAGAGAGAGAGAAAAAAAAATCTCTCGCTTATAGACAGTGAAATCGCCCCTCTCCCGGGCCTGCAGCGCGCTTCCCCCCATATATACACGCGCGCGCGTCCACACATAATGTGCATCGCGCAGGACACGAAAACGAGGGGCCGCGGCTGCATTTCGGCACAAGGTGTGCAGATGACGCCGAGCGGGGAAGCCTTCGGTGAGAAAGATATACATACATATATGTATATATATATATATATATATATGTTTGCGCGGCAGGCTGCTCTGGTTTAGAAAAATTGCAGGTCCGTGCAGGATTTTATCGTAGAATCGTTGCTGCACCGAGCGCACAGGTGTGTCGCTCTACGGACGATGCGTTACACCATTGGGAAACGGTTGATCTTGATTCCTTGGATATATGGTAATGAATGACGTGGGTCTCGCGACCGTTTCGCGGCGGTTGCGGGCTCTTGCGTCATATACAGGAGCCGCTTTTAATTGTTGCAACTGAAAGTTTGCGCCTCGGAAGGCTTAATTGGTGAAATATTTCAGGATGTGGTCGGTGGCTTTTATGAATTGCATCGTTGATTCTTTTGCGTACGGCGGAACTATTAAAAAGTGAATTATTCTCAAAAGCAGTAGCAGACTCAAAAAGAATTCATTTGGAATAGTTTTTTGCCCTCCACATTTTTAGGCGTGTAAAAGAGCGATTTTTAAAATGCCAATGTTTTGTAATTTGTCGTCGAACGGATTTTGTAACGTGTGAAAATTTCGGTTTAAAACACAAGAAAGATAGTAATAATAATAAAATAAAGTGCATACCTTTCCCGCATAAATGCCATCGTTTGAACTACTCTTTACAGACTTCGTGATAATGATTATAAAGAAGAGCGATACTCTCTTTCTCTGCGAATTTCACAAAAACATCTTACAAATGCACCCGCAAAACGTAAGCTTTACGTATATAGTGTGCTGCAAGGGCCAGCAAGAGCATCTGCACCGTCTTGCACGTGCTCTCGAGGTTTAACCGGTTGCAGGTGTCGTCGCGAGGCGACTTTGCTTTTACGACCCATTTGATTAAATCATGGCAACGCGTAGCAGTTTTCCATTAATACGAGGAACGACAGTCGCGAGAGGAGCCAGCAAGTACCTTTAAAACGTGTCGGGACCCATTGGAGTTTACAGTTTACAGTTTTCACTGCGGCGATATCCGATGTTGCAGGTAAAACGGGACTCCAGCGATTTAAAAATCCTCTTTTAGGGCGATGAATTTAGGAACGATGATAATTATCTCGGATTGGATCGATTGACGTATTTTCCTTGAATGTAAGTTGAAAATCTTGTGGATAGTCAGTGAGAGCAGTGGAACAACTCATTTCCTTATTAAAAGGCCCATTTTTTATATAGAACCTTGAGATGTTCCTTTAGATTTGTACTTTATATAGAAAACCATTTATTTGCGTTGGAAAATAAAATTAACATTTCTTTTCTCATTTCAAAAAATTACCTTGAAAAGAGAAACTTTTTTCAAAATACGAAGTTTAAAGAATATGTTTCCTAAAACGTTAAATATTAATGAAGCAAAGTTTAAATCGCTTAAAGTACAATCTGAAAAGCAACAGTTTAAAAGGCTCTACACAAAACTGACTCTGAAATTTTTATGACCTGTTGATTCATAGATTTTCTGCAACAATAGGATGCGTTTCCAAAAGAAAAGCCGAGAATTTTCAACTCTCCAAAAATACATTGACCTTTCACGAATAGGGGGGGAGTAACAAATGAATCCTAATAATGGTCAAACGCATTTCGATTTCGACGCAACAGGTATGCACGTCTTATTTTTACATTAAGGCGGTCCCATTTATTTTATACTTATTGCAGGTATAGATTATTATAGCTTAAACTACGGTAGCCCTTTTCAGCTTTGGCTAATTCTTTCAGATTTTATACTAAATGGGTATTATACTTTGTTTATCTATACAGAAAGTAAGAGAAAAATTTAAAACTTTCTCCAGAATAATTACTAATTAATTCTACCACACTTTCTAAATTAAACTTTTTTTCCCTTAAATATTCTAAAAATAAAAAATGAAATATTTCAAAAAACGTTAAAAAACGCAAAAAATTTAATTTCAGCGGATTTGTCTTTTCCAAAAAATATTATTAAAAAAAATGGTCGCAAAAGACGCGATCATCGGATAAATGGTCGCTTTCAAAGAAATCGCATCCCCCGAAAAACGTGGCGTTCGAAAATCGGCATGGCATGGACGACGCATCTCCTTGGGGCCTTGCGAGTTAGAAAAAGACAGAGGGATAGAGAGAGAGAGAGAGAGAGAGAGAGAGAGAGCGCCGTTCACGCACAGATACGCACAAAGGCCCGGTTGCGAAAGTCCCGTGAGCATGAGCAAGCGCAGCCCCAAAGGCCCTCCGGCCAAAGTGTCTCCACTCGGCAGCACACACAAAAACGGCGGCTGCGACGGCGCACAGCCGTCCTACCTACAGCCATTGTCGTGTCAGCCGGCGTCGAGCCAATGGCGCGCCGGCTTCCATAACCTCACCCGTCTTTGAAAATTTAAAAGCCGAGCTGCCATTGGCTGGAACGTTCCTAATACATCCCTCTTTCTCTGTCGTCTCTCTTTCTTTCGTTCGTTTTTGAATCGTATGCCGCTCCGTACGAAGAAGAGTGAGAGAAGCTGGTAGTTATTGGGGACTGCCGCCGCCGCCATAACATAACGAACGTAGCGTGGAAAGCGTACGGGCGCTTCGGTATATTCGTATACGCGTAAGCACGTATAAAATTAGTCAATCCGGTGGTTGAAACCTAGAGCAGCGAGGAATTTCAAATAGTTCGAGTGTTTAAACGCGTCTGTTTTAAACGGGAGAGTTTAAACGTTTCGGTTTTACGCGTCCGACTATCTCTGTCTCACTTGCGATATAGTGTGTCGTGTCTGGTTCATCGAGAGTAGTTCGAAGAGTGCGTGAATGCGCGAGGAGGATTTACGTAGGGCGCTTCTCTCTGGGCAGCAGCAGAAACGTCGCGACTTTAATGGTGACAGCGACGCTCATCATCAGCAGCAGCAGCAGCAGCAGCAGCAGCAGCCTGAGTCGTACGACGAATTCGCGATAACGATGCAACGGGAGGAAGATCTGTTGAACATCAGCTGCCGTACTAATAACAGCTCGGGATGCTACGTGGACGGCAACTCGAGCGATGACCTCGAGCATCTCGTCCTGCCACAGCCCAGGAAGCTGTCCTTCGACAATAGCATGGACCTTAGCGACGAAGGTGAATCCAGCGCTGGATCCATCGAAAAGACGCCCTCGACCACCTTGACAGGTACGTTATGGTTCTGCCCCATTATTTCGTTTCTCTGATTTTTAAAGTGTTTTTAAACAGTTTAAAATGCTTTTATGTTCTTTTTAAAATTTGGACATGTACTTTTGGTTTGTATCATTAATTTAAAATAAATACTGTAAAAGGTACTACTAGCTGTAGATATTACTATCAACACTAATTTACAGCCTGCACACAAAAAGCAGGAAGTGTCTTATTGAAGATAAAATTTTTTTAATCTATGTGAATACATTTTTATTTTTAAAATTATATAAGAATTTTATGTTCTTTAAACAGAGAGAGTTAAATACAAGTTGGTCTCTTTTAAAGAAAAATTTTTAAAATATTATTTAAAAACATCATTAAACAAAAATTAAATTAACTATTTCTAATCATTGCATGCTTATTTTTTAAGAAAAACCTTTACTAACCAATATTAAAGTAAACAAGTATTTTTGAATAAAATCTGGTTTGAACAAAAATACTTATGTTACCATTTATCTTTGCAATCATTAATATAAAAAATGATATTAATGAGCAATTTTTTAATACCATAGCTTATAACATGTTCACTTGAATTAATTGGATTAAAATTTTATTGCAGCATTATTTACATATAAATTTAATGATTACTTCACATTTAATTTCTTAATTGTAGAGAACATTTCTCTTATGGAATTTTTAATGTTTTATTATAGTTATTATTTAGACATCAGCAGCTAAACAGAGAGCAGTTGATTTTTATGTAAAATTAAATTAAATTTTTTAATTTGTAAATAATTATAAAACTTAATAAAAGGGATAGATGTTCAGTTTTGACCCTTTTTTATGACTTTTTAAATCTTTAACAGCTATCTTATTTTATTAGATGTCACTTTTCTAAAATTAACATTAAGAAGAAAGATTTTTCTATTGATTGAGACTCATTTATATTGTTAAAAATATTATTTGAAAAATCAAAGCATGAATATTTTGAACTGTCCTTTGATTTTATAAGCTAATATTATTCATAAACAGTGTCTTACAATGTTTCAATTTACTTGTCTTGTAAAGTAAAAGTTCCATTAAAATTGAACAGTAAAATGAAATTTTAAAATTTGTGTAGGACCTATGGGTACCAGAGCTGGCCTTCGAGAAGGAACTTCCAAAATGGCATGCAGTCCACCTTATAAAAGAGTCAGAGCACTTAGGCTATTTGATTCACCAGCCACACCAAAAACATTAATGGAAAAGAGTGCTATGCACACACCCATACCAAACAAATGTTCAAGACTCTTTCATCCAGATAAACCCAAAGCAGTTCCAAGTTACCACAATAAAAATGAAAAACCAACAGCAAACATCAATCCGTTTACACCAAATGGAATGTTGCTTACTGCTAGAAAAAGAACTAGATCCAAAAGAAGTTTATTAGGGTATGCTAATTATTTAGTTTTTATCTACTCGGTTTGAATAATATTATGGGAGAATGGAATAAGAAATTATATTTTTTTGCATTTATTTGATCTCCTTAAGCAATTTCAAAAGTCACAAAACGGTATTAAAAATGTTTTTATTTCATAGATCTCATAAAAAAACTAATTCATAAAAATGTTTTTAAAACTTTAAAAAAATTCCAAAATAGAAAACAAAGAAATCGTTTGTGTTTACAGGTCACCAGAGTTAAGAATACCAAAGTTTGAGCTAATGGACTCCGAGGAATCGGACAATGACGTCGAGCAGCCGACGAAGCGCGTTGCCCTCCACGAGTCAAACATCTCGCGTTACTACCAAGAGTTCCTCGAACTCGAACTCCTTGGCACTGGAGAATTTGGCTCGGTCTACAAGTGCACCCATCGCCTCGACGGCTGCAATTACGCTGTGAAGAAGAGCATAAAGCCGGTAGCTGGTAGTGTGAACGAAAAGAACGCCCTAAACGAGGTGTATGCACACGCGGTCCTGGGCAAACACCAACATGTTGTCAGATATTACTCGGCCTGGGCGGAGGAAGATCACATGATCATACAGAATGAATACTGTAACGGTGGCAGTTTGGCTGACGCGATCACCAATCTGAGGAAGGAGAACAGACAATTTTCCGAGGCAGAATTGAGACAGCTACTGCTTCACGTCGCTGAGGGTCTTAGATACATTCACAGTATGCAATTAGGTAAATTTAGCAAAGTCTTTTATCATTTCAGAAATTTGATTGAAAATGTAAATAATTGATCTTCTTTTCTATAGTACATATGGATATAAAGCCGGGTAATATCTTCATTTCACGGGAGAAGAGCCAGATGCGAGTGAATTACGATTTGGCCGACGATGGCTTTGACGAAGAAGAGACTGAGGAGGAGATCACCTATAAAATCGGCGATCTGGGACACGTCACTTCGATAAACAATCCGCAGGTAGAGGAGGGCGACTGCAGATACTTACCGACCGAAATCCTCCAGGAGAATTTCACACACCTGACGAAGGCCGACATTTTCGCCCTGGGACTGACGATGTACGAGGCAGCCGGAGGTGGTCCTCTACCCAAAAACGGGCCCGAGTGGCACACGATCAGGAAGGGCAATCTTGAAGAACTACCACAGTATAGCAGAGACCTCAATGACTTGCTTAAGGTACGTCAGTGAATTAATGCAATATTTAAAATAGTATATTTTAATACTAGTGTTAAAGAAGTGATTCTTGACCAAGTGTTACTTTGACAATTACACGAGTCGAGAGTCATCTTTCGCATAGGCATTGATTAATATTTTTTAATACAATGAACAATAGAAAAGCTTACGTTACGCATAGAGTGTTGAAAAGTGTATTTTTAATTCTCAATTTTTGTTTATTTTATAGTTAATGATCCATCCAAATCCAGAAATGCGACCGTCCGCAATGAATCTAATTCAGCACCGTGTCCTCAGCCCCAACGGGAACAAAACCAAAGCTCAGTTGCGCCGCGAGCTCAACGCCGAGCGTTTGAAAAATGAGATCCTCTCCAAGCAGCTTCAGGAGGCTGCCAAGTGCCTCAAAACTATAGCACCTAATATTGCCATGAACAACGGTCAGCTTGGTGTTAATGCGCCCGGTGGTTATAGGCTAAGACCCACGCCAACGAGGACATCAGCTCGCGTCATTGGTAAAAAGGTCAATCGCAGCAGCAGTACAACGAATTTTTAAGCACCGGAAAGAGAAAGACGGAAAACTAAGCTGTGTTTATCCCATTATTAATAATTTTTTTTATCGCAGTAGATGTAAAGGTATACGGAAAGTTAGAGGTGCGCGGTGCCTGATATTAGGTACCTATAACTATAATATTGTGATATCCGTTTCTTACTTTTGTCGATTCTAAGTTTTCTATAGAGAACACAAGCTCCTTTTGAATCAGAGATTTTGAGCAGAATTAGTACGTTTTTTTTTTAATTTCTCATAATTCTGGATTTTTTATGTTTCAATTAGTATCAATAGATCAATAGATCAATGGAAGTATCAATAGATACAGTTTAAAAAATAAGGTTTTTATTAGTGCATAATGCAAAAACAACACACTGTTTATAGTCAAGGAAATCAGCACAGCATAATTTTGAAAGATTTAAGCTTGTAAAACGCAAAGTTTTATGAAATTAAAAAAAGTTGTTTATACATACTTATTTTGCTCGTAGTCTCTGGTTAAGATTCAATAACGTCTTAAAATAGACTCTGGCTATAATATGCAGAGTGAAATTGCTCATTTTTTCAAACTATTTTTAATGTAGGTAGTTCCGTTGCATGTCCCATGGTTTTTTGCATTACTTTTGTTTGCAAGAAGCCAAAAACTCTATTTTCATGTGCTACTATTTTTATGTACTTCCATAATAATTAACCAAACAAAATCTATTTCTAGTTTATACAGCTAATAATTTCCTTTTTTATTACTGCTTACCGAAAACTTAAAAAAGCCAAGATCTTTCTTTTTACAATTTCATGATTATATAAAATGCCTTGATAAATAAGTTATAGAATTTTTACGAATAAAAATTGCATGCCTTATTTTAGATTATTTGATTTATGCACATAAAATACTATAATTCTGATTACGAAATCTCATAATCATGAATGTTATAACAGTTTCAACAGAAGTTTTATACCTTTTTTATTTAATTAATTCTATATTTCAGTACATAAAAAAGATTTATTTCTACTTTTATAAAGGTGACCTAACAATTTTTATTTTAATATTGCATCTGGATTAAGAATTTATTGCCATTTAATTAAAAATTGCACTTTGACTCTGCATAAAATTGTCGCGGGTCAATGCGTTTTGAATCGAGGCGTACTTTGAAGACAAGCGATCATCTACTTCCTTTTTTTAAATTAAATTATTTTTATAATGATTTTAAAAGTCTTCTAATCTTTAAAAATCCATTAATTATACACTAACGTTCTTCTTTTTATCGCTAACTTTATTATGTTGTATAGTACATTATATAAAATATTTTTATATTCATGTATAATAAGCTTAAGGGGCGAAAGTCATGTTTTTTCTAGTTAAGTCAGCGTTAATGGTTAATTAATATTTTCGCTTACTAACGAAAGCAGTAAGCTGCTTTCCAATAATTATTGTTACAGTGCCTTTAAATGACAATTAAAAAAATCAGTTTTAAGAGCGTGTTTCGTCGTAAGTTTGAAAAAGAAAATTAGGAGGTTCTTACAGATTCGAATTAGCTTTTTATTTCAAGTTAGGATAATCGTGAAAAAGTTCCTTATTTAATCAATTAAGATCGAAATTTGGATGATTTTTTCCAAAAAATTCTTGATGGATAGAAATCCGAATCGCGTTTGTATGAACCACTTAGAAAAAATGTATAAAAAAATTTTTGCGAAGTAATTTCAATAATTAATGTGGCTTTAAAATTCTCGTTGATTTCAAAATGATTCGTTGGTGTAGCTTTGTATAAAATTAAAAAAATATTGGCGCTAATTTTTATCTTCGAGCTCTTTTTACAAGCATGTAACAATGAGAAATGAATAAAAAGAAAGTCAACGATATCCTAAACGTTGTAAATTTTGCTAAATCTTGACATACTCAAATAGTATGGTCGATGAACTGCGATATGTATGATATGTTTAACTGGGTTAATGATTAATAAGAGTATGTATATGAACTTCATTCCGAAATCCTGCGCTTGTAATATAGTATCTCAGTCTGTGTTTTTGTTTAACTATTAATTATTAATTATTAATTATTAACATACATTATGAATTTTTTTGTTCAAATCGAAATAATAGTGATGCAACTCGTTTTTGCTATTGTTAATCTACCTCATGGATTTTAATCTATATATTTGGAATTAATAAAATCTATCATCCATTTGTAACTGAAATCAAGTAAAGTGTCCTTTCTAATTAACAATACGAGTTCTTGCATTTATTATTAAAAATCAACTATTTTTTATATTAATAGATTACAAGCGTTTAAGAAGAAAATAAAAAATTAAAAAACAAAGGAATACGAGTATATGAATTTGCACGTGTCATAGATAATGCAAGATCATTGTCTATAAATATGCGAAGTAAACATATTTCCGAGGAAGGACTACATTTTGAACAAAAAAAAAAACAAGAAAAGGCAAACTAAGCCAGAAGTTTGTTGACGCAAAAAATGTGATCGTAGTTGAGTTATTTACGTATACGTGTGTGGAGGTCATTTTTAAATAAAAAAATAACAGAAAGAATATGTTTGCACCAGTAGGGGTAGATCCTCGAATGTGTGCTGGTCTTACGGGAACTAGGTTTGAAAACAAAGTGAAAGAAACGTACTACAGATACGCAGAAACGTTGCGATTTGTTATTTTATTACCCGTAATAATATTATAGTCATATTTTGTAATAAATTGAAAATAAATGAAAATGAGACAACGAACAGAAATGGCATTTTATACTTTTTTTTTTTAAAAACGGCTTAAAAAATTTTTTATTGACTTATTTTATTTTGTAATTTGTAAATTGATTTTATGTAGAATTTTTATAATATAAGAAATGACTATTGTATTTTAATCTTTACAAAATATTTATGTAACACTGACTATTTTATTTTTAATAAAACGATTGTAAAGCATAATTTAATTATTTTGTATATAAATAGTTAATAATTTTATAATTAATTTAGTAATATATTTAAAGTATATAAAACCTTTTGAAGACACGGAAAAGATTCTAAAAATTCCAAATTTCTGTTTGAAAAAGGACGCTGCCAACGTAAAAGTTGAGTCACAGGCACTTTTCAGAAAATTTTGGGTCCCTGTTCCTATTATGATTCCGAACCCCTATTTTCCGACTCCGAAGCGCTTTTCAGCAACAGGGGGAGGGGAAAAATTCAGCGTGTAGCTCTCAGCTCGGCAGTGTGGCGTGGCGTCTGAGCAAGGAATACGCACTTACTCCGTAACGTAATCCTGACAACATGGCTTGCCTCAACGGACTGTATAAACGGCTAAAAAGGCTGGTTACGTCGAACGATATGAGGAACAACGAGCCATTGAATTCACTGGGCTGCGAAGACGGATCGGTAACGGTCCACGTCAATCCCTTCGCGCCGATCGACGAGAACTCCTTCGACGGGATTCTCAATTTTAGGAAGGAAACTTCCTCGGGCATCAGCGCCACTTTGAATGGGTAAGCGATTTTTCAGCGTTTTATTAAGGAAACGTGCAGTTTCGATCTTTCTTGGCTTTGTACTGGAGAAGATTTTTTAAACAAATCGAGCAATGACATTCATTCAACATTTTCTTCATTGTCTAATACGAAAACATCTGGTGACTATTTCATTGATGGCGCCTCTGTTTATATATTGAACCGATAATGACTATTATCGGTAAAATTAAAATGCTTTTCTTAGCGAATACAGTTTTTCAAGCAAATCGAATATTAATAAGACATTGAATGTTTTTCATTATTTTATTGCTTACTTGTATGTATTCAATCACATTTTGGTATCCTCATTAGTCACCTTTAGTATCAACACTTAAAGATGTTTAATTGAAAATCACGTACATAAAGTTCTTGTCTTATAATAATGCATAACTAATGTTATTAAAAAATTTTTTCCTTTTTCTTTATCAATTTTACGATACCAGGTGGGCCTTTAATTAAAATAAAAACAGTATTTTAAAATTCCTGAAAAATAAATTAAAAAGCACTAAAATTATCATTAGATAATCAATATTAAATTTCGAGAATAATATATTACTTTTGGGAAAAATTTAATGAGTTGCCGATATTACGTCTAAAGTAAGCTTCCAAATCATTTACTTTACTAATTGTTATTCGATCTTAACAATCCAGAAACTCTAGTCGAAATAAAGCACAAGTAATTTTCCACCAACTCCGAAATGGCTCCAGCTCTAAACCTCCATCATCCCTCCAAACAAAGCTTCTCATTTCGCGCGAACGTCATCCCGTTAAACTCAATAAAGGCTCATCCGGCTATCAATCCATCAACTCCGGACGGACTGACGCTCGAATCTTTTAATTTAGTTGCGCCCGGAAAGTGCTGCGCTTCACGGAGTCCTCCGACAAGGAGGACCAGAAAACGGTCTCGCTGACGCTGTCGCTGGAGCCCCTGGACCTGCGCTCGACGAGCGTCGCCCGCTTCCGGCAGGAGTTCAAGCAGCTGGAGCTCGTCGGCTGCGGCGAATTCGGCTCGGTTTATCGATGCCTGAACCGCCTCGACGGCTGCGTTTACGCGGTTAAGCGCAGCCAGCCGCTCGGGCGAAGCAAGTTCGCGCAGAGGAGAGCCAGCAATGAGATACACGCCAACGCCGTGCTCAACGGGCACAGGAATATCGTCAGGTATTTTTCTGCCTGGATCGAGGAGGACCGGATGAGCATCCAGCAGGAGTACTGTAATTCTGGAGATCTCGGGGAGGTCATTGAAAGGATGAGGAAGAAAAGTCTCTTCTTCGAGGAGAGCGAACTCAAGAGGATGTTGCTGCAGGTCGCCGATGGTTTAAGGTTTGTTGGAGAATACGTTTATTTTCGTTGATTAATATAGCGTTTATTATTCATACTAAATTTAATTAATGCGAAGATAAGTTTTTATATCGAACTTGAAAAAACTGCGAATTTAAATCTCTGTTGCAATTTAGCATTAACATATTTTTTAAAGTTTTATAATAAAAACTTTTGTGCTCTCAGATACATCCATGCATTAAAGTTGGCGCACATGGACATCAAACCAGAGAACATCTTTATTACAAAAGAACGAACCTGGAAATCAAAATGCCAAAGTAACTGCGAGGATAGCAACAATTCATCTACCTCTTTAACCGATTCTTTTGAAGAAGAGATCATCTACAAGATTGGCGATTTAGGACACGTTGCCTCAATCGTAAACACTTTGGAGCTCGAAGACGAGGGTGATTGCAGGTTCGTTTCGATTTATTATTTTAACAGTAAACAATGCACATTTAATAACTTTAAGAATTGTAACTTCACAATTTTTGTAGATATCTTTCAAAAGAAATATTGCGCGAGGATTACTCCGATCTGGCTAAAGCTGACGTTTTTTCGTTGGGTTTGACAATTTACGATGCCGCAGGTGGCGGTCCGCTGCCTAAAAATGGTCCTAATTGGCAAGACATCAGAAATGGAAATTTGAAAAAGCTAACTCGCTACAGCGACGAACTAAACGAATTAATGAGGGTAAATAAATTTTTTAATTTTTTAAACTACCTCAATAACACTTTGCGAGCCTACTAGCAGATGCTAGATTAAGAATTAATCGGATCGAATTTTGTTATTAATATTAATTTATTTGCAGGTAATGGTAGATTTAGATCCTCAGAAGAGGCCTTCAGCAGCAGAAATTATGCGATATCAATTTTTATTTGATGATAATTGACAGAATAAAGGTGACAGTATTTAATTTTGGCGTTACTGTGAATTGTGCAACAGGAGAGGAGCACTACAAATTAAGATAAATAAATTTGTAAATATTTTTTTAAATTTTATGAATCCGACTCTATTCAAAATAAAGTATAGATTTCCGGGCAGAATATTTAGAAGTATTTTTCGTATTTTTAGATTTTTAGATTGTACTTTTATTCTACTACGGCTGTAATCTTTATAAATATTGTTGATTTCTAATACATTGATATCAGCTTTATTTTCAAAAGAGAAAACGTTTCAATTGTATATTAGAATTTAAACATTGTGTAAAAAATAACATAAGAAATACCATTACATTTTACAGAAAAACAGTTTTTAAAGAATGAATTTTTAGCATTTTACAACATTGTTATTGTATTATTACATTATCATAAGTAAGATTAAAAAAACTTGTGAAATATTTGTATTCAATGTATTCAACAGTGTACAAATTATTTTTGTAATAAATTAAAAGAAGAAATTTTTGCAATTTATATTTTTTAATTACATTTATTTATATAGCACAAGAGTAGAAAATAATTAATGCCGTCTTAGGAAATTAGAAAAATAATTTATTGCAAAATAAATAACAGCCTGATGAATTTTTAAAAAAGCATTTATTCTTCATCTTTGACTATTGTAGTTTTCTCAGATACATACAGTCCATCCAAGAATTTTCTGATATCCTTATCTTTTACACTCGTTGATTGTTGAATAAGGGCAGCTGCAATCAAGATGAATATTGTTTTACATAAATTATACATTTTACATTTTTTAATAATCAATATAAATAATTTAACAAAGATATGAAAACTACCTGATCTAGAAACATCTTCCAATGAATTTCCTTCCAAGATAAGTTCATCCTTTTGATTTTTTGAATTAACAACTGTAACACCAGGAGCCATTTTTACCCTTCGAATATACTTCTCTCCCAAGAAATTACGTATTTCAATCACAGTGTTGTTTTCAGTTGTAACACAGTTAATGGGAAAGTGAGCATATACTGCTCTCATTTTGTACTGATATCCTTTGGTAACTCCTTTAAGCATGTTTTCTATATGTGAGCACACGGTACGTACAGCAGCTAATTCCTTTTTGGTGCCAAACCATTTTTCTACTTTCAGCTGCCTAGGATTCACCATCTAAAATTTTATGTAATTTAAATATATTGAAGTTTTGTAGAATTGTGTACAATAACTGTTTTAAGAATATTCAATATCAGTTAAGGATTGATCATTTATAAATAAATGAAGGGGAATCCACCAGATCATCATAATTGAATTCAAATCAAATTAGAATAAAAAAAAGTTTAACTTACATGAATATCTAGACTAAGGTGTTTAAATGAACGAGCCAATGTTCCCCTCGGTCCAGTGACTTTAACAGTTTTGGATTTGACTGAAACTTTCAACCCCTTAGGGATATCTACAGTTTGGTTTGTTTTGATCAGCTTCATTTTGATAAATTCTGAAAAATAATAAATGTCATTCAGATCAATGTTTACATTAAAATTTTCATAAATTTTAATTTTAACGTTTACAAAACTACAAAAAATAAATTTAAAATTTATGTTAATCAATTATTTACTTTATCGTTGATTAAACAATTTCTTTCAATTGCAATATTTAAAAATAATTATTAAGTTATTTTACTAACTTTAACTCATAATTAGTAGACTGCATAGTGTACAAATAATACTGTTTAAGGTTAAGATAATTGTTTACAAAAAACTTAAACTTAACAAAAAAATATTATTTACACGATATAAACAAATATAAAAGGAAATCGATTCAAATATTTCTTTGGAAAAATATATATTTTCCACGGCGATGGCTGTGGCTGCATATTTGTACAATATTTCATATTACCTCAGGCACGTCTCGTTACAACCGGAAAGAGAGGTTCAAAAACATTCTGCTGTAGACCAATGGTAAGGTAATAATCACAAGAAGGGAATATATACGGAAAAATAAGATCACTTACTTTTAGGAAACTTTTAAGATTTTATCACATTAATTATTTTTTAATTATACGTATTTGTATTTTTATTTTATTTTCTATAATTTTATATATTTATTTGTTAAAAATTTATTACCAAACTTTTTTTTACTTTATTTGAAAATCTAAAGTTTTTTTAGGTATCTCTTAAAAAATTCCAAAGTAAAATATTAAATAATAATAGATAAATATATTTTGTGTAGAAGAAATACTTATTATTATTTAATATTTTACTAGTTGGTTAACTGACAATTACTTTGGAATTTTTTAAGAGATACCTAAAAGAACTTTAGATTTTCAAACAAAATAAAAATACAAATACTTATAATTAAAAAATAATTAATGTTGTTACGTCCCAAGACGTCTTGGGACGTAACAATGTGATAAAATATTTCTTACATTTTTTTATACAAAAATGAACTCTTATTTTTTCAATATTTTATTATTATTTTAAGAAAATATAAAAAATAAAATTAGAATTTACAAAGTTATTACAAATGTAAAAAAAACACTCTAATATTTAAATAAACATTAATTATTTTGGATAGATTTTTTAATTATTTTAAATTAAATTTATAAAATGTTTCTTAATTTCTTTGGGTAACCCAAATTCGTAAACATTTTGTTAAATTATTCTC